>JAAAYG020016079.1:20642-59350 GCA_009936455.2 Tomocerus minor
GAGTTTGGGTTGTTGTGCATTGTGGGCAGTACACAGGGAGTGTCTGGTAGTTGGGGAATGAATGAATGAATGAATTCACGTCAAGTGTATTTTGTCTATTGTGTTAGGGATTCTATTGAAATGGAGGCACGCGTGTGAGCATGTTGAATCCTTTGAGTCCGAAGAATCATTTCAATGGACTTGAATTGACTTCCTTCTCTTTTGTCTCGGGATGTTGCACGTAGAGTTGCATGCTTGTAACTACAGGGACTATCACTGCATAAATACATAGACCACGAAACTGGACTAAACCCACACCTAGCTCTGTTCCGTATATCCACTGCTGCACTGCTCTATATATACAGGACTCAACGAATGTATGTCCCATTGTTTTTTAAAACGTTCTGTTCCCGAAACGTGTTTTAATGATCGGAAGGCATGAAATATCTCCCACCTTTCCATTTACATTAGCTCATCTCACTCCCTCGCTCTCTTCGCACGTCCGACGAACAGACACACAGCCTGACTTGACTTTTACATGGCAGTTTATAAAGTGCATTACATTTTACATTTAGTGTAGGTACTGATTGCTGTTGTCTTTGGTGAAAGTCAGTCGACAGCACGAAACGGCGGTGGATTGCATGATCCAAATAATATGTGCCTCATCGGCTCCTCTTTTCACTCTTATTATTACCTGCATCTTTCCCACTCCCCAAACTAAACTACACATTAATGTGTTTTTTAAAGATGAACATCGAAGCACGAAAGGCAGGCGCATTCACAAAGCAAAAATGTACTTAGCTATGTAACTGAGTACAAATATCGCATGTGGGATGTCAAGTCAAAATGATGAAATATGAACGAGACGCAACTGAAATGCATTACATTTTTATTAGGAACTTATTGATTTCTATATTAGAGTTGTCTGTGTACACCCACACGTAAAAAGATCGACTCGCATGCAAAAAGGCAACTTCCTATTCATATATATTCATACACATACACAATAGTTATGAAAGATTATAGAGTTTAGCTCGTCTAACTTGACTTTACATGCTATTTTAATACTTTGCCATATGATTACACCGTCTGTGTACTCAGTTAGTTGAAATGGATGTATCTGTAGATAGAAAACTAACCGTGGTCAAGAAAGGAAGGATGAGGGGTGCTGTATATAATTCATTGATCAATACAATTACACTACCTACTTAGGTACACATAAACAGTCCAAGTGTAGTAACAGATAGACATCTCTTCTGCCCTAATAGAGGATGGGCACAAATCCATAAAACTTGCATGCAATGTTAATATTATACAGAGAGAGAGAGGAGAGATAATGATAATAGAGGAGTGAGTGAATATTGGATGATGAATCAAAAGATGAGCCCATCTGTTCCATCATCACTAACAGGAGCAGCAAGAGAGAGAGAGAGAGGCAAGGAAAACTGGGGCAAAGTCTCTAATACTACATAATAATCATAAACGAGAAATGCCGTAATTATGAACATGATTATCTCTCCGTAGTGCACTCCGACAAAGTCACTTTGTTTTCCCTAACTAACTAAAGCATTGCATTTCTATCAGGCACATCTCTAACTGCATCTCGTACTCTATACATACACATTCTAAAATATACGTCACAATAAGAAAATGTCCAATGATACACTTTTCAGAATTTATTTTCATAGAATTTGATGGGCATGTTGTAATACTAGAGCATCCTCTGTTGATTTTTCCGACTGAGTCCTCTCTGTCACCCTTATGTCACTTATATGGAATTATGGATGACTGTTTTACTGTTTATATGCACAGGGCTTAGATGCCTTGAGATATTTGGGAGTTTTTTTATTTCGACGTAAACATATGTGACATTGCTCTCGTTACGTATTTAACTGTCGTTGTTGTCTTTTCAAGTCAATATGAAAGTGGATCGGAGAGGGAGATGTCGTTTCGGTTCGGTGTATACTGTAGAGGACGAGGGCACGAGTCCTTCAAACACAATGGCCACATTACATGACAAGAGAATAATAAAAGGGAAGAGAAGTCTCACTCACTCACTCTCTCTAACCAAATTATTATAAACGAATTATTTTCCAACTGTCTCCCATTTAGACATTATTCCTTCTCTCATCCCCTGTACATTCATTCCGTATGACATTACAGATCCTGTAAATTCGTTGCTCATATTATTCACGACTCGTGAATACTACTCAACTTGTTCTGACTCAACTTGTTCTGCGTAAAAATATAACACAGTTCTAAGGGTATAGTGTTACAGGCAGAGTTTCTATTTGTGTAGTCCATAGAATAATATTTGCATAATGCAAAATAGGAGAACAAGTAAAAATGGAGTGTAGCAAAAGTATGGTTAGTGCACATCAACTCATTTCTCAAAGGAAGAGTGACTAAGGATCCGTTTCTTTGTGCTCCCTGTTTTAATTCTACCCTTGTAAGTTAGAACTTTTCCTGTTTCTTCTCTATTAGCAATCTGTGCTGTGAGCAGACACCTGCAAAATGAAATGCAAAGTAGATGTGTGTTCTTGTTTCAGTTGTAGATGATTATATGCACTTGATGAATTTCATTTCACGCTCACTGGACACAACTTAGATGCATTTTACTTACCTCATTTTGTTCAGAGATGTTTTATAAGGTATGAAAAGGCTGCTGCTTAAAAACTGAGACACAAAGTATTATTTATAGCTAGCTCTGTACATACTTCAGTGACTGAACCTGAACCTGAAGGTTCAATGTGTGAATAAATGCATTACTCTAATGTAGATAATGATGATTACCCTCGGGAGGTTTATTTATTCTACCTCTCTAATGGCTAAGATGATCTATTCACATTTCTTGGAAATATTCAAAAATTGAAAAATGTGGAGCATATGAAATAATTGGACTGTGTATGAATTGTGTTGCAGGAGGGACGTAAATTAGGCTACGGAACAATGCAGGGTATACCTATGATTGCGTCGAGCCCTGTTCGTCACGAAAGTCCTTTGGGGATGAACCCTGTGGAAGTGCACTCCTACCAACCGCCCTGGAAAGCTCTTTCCGACTTCGCCCTCCACACTGACCTCGACAGACTTGACCCTTCCGCCCCGCCGTTCCAGCATCTCGTTAATCAGGTATGTACACTTTAATCCCTCTACACGCATTCATTACACCATTTAAAAATTCATTCTTACACTTAAAACATAGGGACTGCGTAAATTATTGCTCTGAATATTTTATTTTGCGCTAATTGCAACAAACTATACTCACCTACCTACCTGTGCATAATAAGACAATTATAACGTCTAAAAAACAAACGAAACAAATAATTGTACAGTAGACCCCTGTGGCGTCCATCAGATTGATTTCCGACTGTAATGCATCTTAAAGTGGTTACGCACACTTTAATTATAAATAGCTCTTCACCCACAACAATATACAGATACAAGGAAATATTGTTTCCTGTAGGTTTCTTGTAGTTGGCGTAAAAATGGGGAGGAAATAAAAGTGATAGTTTTTCTGAGTTAGAAAAAAGTGTGAAGCGCTGGTTGTGCATGTAAATTTGTAAATTAAGCTTTACAAATCTAGTTACTATTCAGTTTTAATTGCTGTGCTTAGCAGTACGTCACTGACTTGACTATGTGTCTGTATATAAGATGGGTGGGTTCAGTTTGCTTACATGCGTTCATGCGTTCTACTCCTGGCAGCTAGACTCCTTGTTTTATGTTGTGACTTTCTGTCTGCCAGGAATTAAATCAAGTTATAATTTTTATAATGTTCGCGAGCAAGTTGGATTATAGAAGTGGAGTAGGTATCCGTCTGCCAGAACAAGTCAACGATAAGAGGTAGGCTCTGACTTTGTATTCCTTTGATATGATCTGGAGTCCAGTGCAGATAAATAAATGCAGCACTGCTGACTGCTCTTCTGTGAGGAGGGAGGGAGTTAATAATATGCACATAGCACCGCTCAAGATATGATATATGCTCTTGTCCACCTTAATTCACTTATTGTTAGGTACCTACTCAACTCTGTTGTTTTATTTATAAGAGCGTCTTAGCTTATGCGAGGAGGATTCCCTTTGAAATCCTCGACACTATTGTCTATGCATTATAATGTTAATTAATGCAGATCTAAAAGTTGCTTATTATAGATCTATAGATTCCTTCTTGGCTATTATAATGTAACAGATGCTCTCATCTATCTCAACATTTTTCTCATTAGGAGAACCCATAGAGCAAAGTCACTCTTTTGTTCAGTTTCGTTTAGCTTTTGATAAGAACCTGCTCTTATGTTCCTATCCATCCTCTATATATACATATAAGCAAATATATTATGTGCAATGATGTAGTGGCAAGGCAAAGTTCAACATGCAATGAGAGTATTTATGACTAGGGATACGGTTTGAAGCAAAGCAAAGCGACTCCTTCGCATAATGGATTGAGTTTTGGATCGGAATGTATGAATGTGTTCTCGCTTTGATAATTTCTCATCCTCATCCTCCTGATTCTTATTGTGCTCCACAGAAGACAGATAAAAATGAAGCATTGACATAACATACAAGATACTTATTTTATATTACTTCGCATAGCTGCAAATAAATCGACAGAATCAAAGCAAACGAAACTCGTTGTGATTATGAGCGGAGTTGACTTGGGCGATGAGCACCAAGCGTGACATTACATTTGCATAATATCCCATTTCTTTTCTATGATTTGCTGACACTGGGCAGTCTACACGTACATGCATACCCACAGCTACACACACACTCACAATAATTGTATAACTATTATAAACAATAGAACTACTCACTATGCACTAAAAAACTAAATCTGTAAACTTGAGACAGTGAGACAATGTTCCTACATACTCCTAGTTATAGATTCACTTTTTGCTCCCTTTGCCTCATTTAACATTCTCCCTAACAAACTCATCCAGACACACAGACGACGCCACCACTTCAGGTTTACATCACATAAATGGAAAACTGATTCCGTTGCTACTATTATTTCACTTTTATAAATTACATCTAATTATGCATATGCGATATGAGAATATCCCACAAGGATATAAACAGCGTGTCAGAATTTGCTTGTTATCATCGACCGAAACTGAATTATATGAAAATATCTATACATTGTGTTGTACAGCAAAATTAATTAAATCGCTGTTAAATAAAATTGTATCCAAAATTAAACACAAATGCAAAATCGAGAAAATAATATTATCATTGTTCATGCATCTTTATTTTTGGGCCCAATTTCTTTTTGCTGTGATTTAAATAATTCTACATGTATATAAAAAAGTAGGTCCCTATAGGTGGCACAACGCCCCGTCGATAACGCATAACAATTTGATCCTAAAGCTCCCCAAATGCCTTCTTTTGGGACAGGATAAGACAATTTTGAGTAGTAGAATGTAGGGCAATTTGAAAAGGAATAGGGATCAGGTTTACTGTATCCCCAGAATCCACTCATTTTCTTGAACATTTTGGTAGAGGAACTGCTTTAGCTTTTTTTTTGGTCACAGATGCATTCCAAGAGTCAGGTCTGTTGAGGAGATAGCAGTTTGCTTGTATATCTTAATTAGGGCTTTAATTAGGATTTGAGCATTATCCTTGTTAAAGTATGATGCACTCATCATGTCAATTATTCTCCCAACATCCTTTATTCTTCAGGTAGATAACAAAAGAGATATTGTAATCGTAGGATATAAATAGATAGTGCCTATACAAGATTTTCCCCCAGCTAATCATTTTACAGGGTAAACTTCTATTTTTCCACATTTAAAACTGCACGCAAAAAGTTAGTGTCTAGTTTAATACGCAGCTTCGTAAAACCTGGTTGCAATGTTCAATATTTTTTTCTGCAGTAGCTAGCATGTATTTAATTTGCAAAAGTACTAAAAGCAAGTGTTTATGTATTAATATGGGCAAATGCACTGATGTAAAAGTATTTTTAAAATCCAATTAAAATGTGTGAAAAGGCTTTTGCCTGTATCTTTTTTAGTACGCAGTGTAATTAAACACCTTTGCGTTAGTAACAGTGTACATGTACATATTTATATATTTTAAATAGGTACAACTTCATTTTATAACGTTACGCAAAATTAGCACTGACAAGGTCAACCCTTGGATGGCTATGAACCAGCCTGCAGGAAAGAAGCAAGTTTTTAGATATATATTTAGACGTAAAACGAGTCTTGTTCCTATCTGCCTAGCTGAGTGAGAGTAAAAAATGGAAAGTGAATGAATGATCCCTATTTCCAGAGACAGTGTAAAATCAAATGGAGATTTGGTGAGGAATAAGAGTGGGAATTAGGGATGTAGGCGAATGTGTGTTAAGGACGAGTGGTCGGAGAGTGAGTGCTGTGTGTGTGAGGTTAAGTGATGAGTTTGTGCCGGAGGTGCCGTCTTCGGGACAAAGGAAGGTGGAGAGAAGAATTATTGATGCTGTCTCGTCGTGTGGACATCCTGGCGCGACACAAACACCTTGCTCCTTGACTTCCAAGTCCCACCACCTCACTCCCGACCACTTGCGCCCTATTTGAAGTCCCTATCGCTCCCACGTATCTCCACTATCACTCCATCCATTACATCAATCACCTCTCTGCAGCCAACCTCACCTCTTCTCCTCCTCGACATCACACTCTTCTCTGACGACTCTCCCGACCTCCTCCTCATCCCTCTATTAATACAACTCATTACAACTTTACAGGACAACATTCAAAGGCAATGAACTATGTAGCTAGCCCTGTAAAGAAATACGACCAGGTACTTACAACAGTTCCCTATAATAATATCTATCTCCGAGTCGAGAGAGAGAGAGAGAGAGAGAGACTCGTAAAACGTCCAACCCTCTTTATATATGTACTAATAAAATGATAAGAGAGTTAACTAGGTAGTCCGAAACGTAAACTGGCGAGATAGTTCCAACGGCAAGCCAGGCGCAGTCTTCTAATGAAATAATGAAATGCAGTCACTTTAATGGAAAGTAATGGCCAAGATAATTAGCTAGTTAAGGAAGCCAAAGGGAAATTGATTCTTCCTCCATGGCACGTCCGCTTAAATTCTGCATTCAAACATTGGATTCAACCTTCAAATGGAAACAATAAAAAAATCCTTCCTTTCACTAGAAATTGCAAGCGGTGGAGGAAGGAGCTGTGCGTGAGCGCTTTGTACTGTTCTAGAAACATGAAATCAGATTTGCTAGACAATTACGCAAATTAAACACAAGAAGCTGCTACTAATTACGCTAAGTATGCAATGATAATTATATGTGAAATTTCAAATTTCCAACAGCTAATTATTATCATTTTCCTAATTTTAGCAAGGAATTTATTGCGATGTAGATTGGGGCTGTCAGGACGTACTTAATTATTTAGACGGGAAAAAGGGGATTTTGCTCCTGAATGCAACCTGCGCGTTTAGTTTTAATAGAGTATAAAGTAACTTTATCAGGTGCCAGAGCAAGTTTGCACACTCTGCACATAATTATAGAGTTTTTGCCATTTAAGTGAGTTACGAGAGTTGGTGTATGTACGCCTTTGGCATTGTAGTGTATATAATCGAATTATATAAATTGAATGAGCATGGATGTAGAAACTATGTAGGCTCTTCTATTTGCATTGCCTCGTATCTTTCTGCGAAGAATATAATAAATTGTGTGAATTGATGTGAGGATAACAGTGAAGGAATAGTTAATTAATGCAAATGCATTCGAACGGAAATAGGTTGTGAAAAATCCGAAGATAATTTAAAGAATACAAAGGGCTCACAGAAATATGCAGACGGACAAATAGCGAGTGAGCATCCCTACGTATCATATTATTATTATCGTTGGGATTAAAAATTGGCACTTTTCCGACATGAAATAAAAGTGAGGAACAATAGAGCTCATGGACATGAGCAGAGCAGGCAGTCAAGTCAAGAACTCCTTGAAATTTTTACTAAATGGTGAGAAACCGGCTGGAACTTGTTTGTTCGTTCTAATTGTGGAGCCCACCTGGCAATTACTGATAAGCATCTTTACGTTACGATGGTGGGGATTAGAATCATATAAGCCTGGCTACTAAATATTGCAGGCCCTGACTGACTGACTCTCTCCCTCTCTATACTCGAAGGAATATACACATTCTCCCATTGCCTTCCTGTTCAATACGAGCGAGCTTAGAAATACTAAAAATAAGCAATAGCTCCGGTTTTAGTTTTTACGGAATTTTCATATAGGATTTTCGTGAGCACAGTTGTGTCTGTGTATAAATGATAGATAAATGCATTGGTAGGTGTAAGGGAATGGGTAAATGATCCTCGTAAATCCGTTCTATAGCTCTATCTCTCTCTGCTACACTTTCTGCTTGAGATGAAGGTAAATATTTATGTATGTGCAATATAAAATGTTCTAGAATGTTAACCTCATTTATGAAAAATCCTGGATGTTTCGAATTGCTTTTCTTGCCTGATTTTTCCGTTTCTACAGTCGAGTAAAGAGAATGTGATGATTAATGATGATTGTACGTGCCGTGCACGTATGCCCATTCATGCGCCGAAAGAAGTTTTTTTTCTGCCCTTTTTTGCGAATAGATGAGTTCATGTTTTTATTTACCTTGACTTATAAATGTTATTATGTAGTAATATAATAGCTACATCCACTATTTTATTCCCACTAGACAAAGTACCTATGTACACATCCCAATATTTTATTATCGCACATGTTGGCTCTTGGAACTATTTTCATGCAAGGGATCTTTATGAACGCAACGTTTATTTATTGCTTCTGCGAATATTATCTACGAACAGGTCAGACAAATCTCAATGCATACATTAACTGCCGTCGTTTTATGTACATATAGACTCTATATATACTCTATACATACAATATCTGTCTTTATATAGTATAAGGAAGGCAATGGACGAAGGATAGTAATTTATATTGGTTCGTGTAGTTGTGATTTCTATTGTAGTCTAGCGAGTGTCTTCTGACATGGCTAAAACAATGGGATGAAATGTAGTGGACTAGAAATGGCAATGGTCATTTATTGAATGATGAGCAATGACATAAATCTCTATGGATGGACTCAATGGAAATAGGATGCACAGACAGCTATTTTATGAGCTGAACTTTAGCGTAACGAGAGCCGTATTTTATTCCTTGTGATGTCGTTGGATTTTATTTTAGCATTTGGGTGCGGTTCACATTTACATTTGTTCATCCACTGTCTGTGTAGCAGTATGCTGACTATTCTGACCATCATCATCATATATCTACATATAATGTAATAACATTGAAAATCCCAATTGAAACCATTTCCTTGCTACAATAAGAATCCCTTGTCTGAAAACTAATATGCAGCTCTAATATAAAAGTTAGACAAGTTTCCATTTGTTTTCATGTGAGCATATAATTTTAGACTGGCTACTTTTATGTAGATGCATAAAAATAATATTAACGATTGGGGAGAAGTCAGAAGTTATGGGGATAGCCAAACTTTAGCAGTTATGCAATAATAAACAGGTATATAATATGTTGAACATGGCAAACATGTACATGATGTTTAGTAAAGGTTTCTACTGGTCAGAGCTCAAGTTATGCATGAGATAAACAGAAATTAAGACAATAGGCGAAAATAGTCCAGTAGAAAATGAGATAAGTCTTCCTTCCTCACTTAGTTACTTAGTATTCACATTGCTTGCGAATTTTTATAAGGAGTTTAATTTTTATCCTCATTCGGACATGAAGAAGAGTTTGCTAATATCCTCTATTCTATCTGTTCTGTAATGAGCTTTTTATTGGAGTTATTAGCCAAATTAGTAGGGAAGTTGCACAGCTACCAATAAGGAGGGAGGAACATGCCTTAATAGGTGTAGTTGAGATAGAGTGGACCATTTTAGGAGAGACGCAGAAGCCTACTAGTAATTACAATGTGCGTATAGCAGACAAGCCAATATAAGTTGTAGCTTGATATACTCAGAGTAACAAGATAGAAGGAGTTGCTGCTGATATGATGTCTAAACAAACGAGGCTTACATATCGGGACATGTACTTGCATACGCAGAACAAATAAATATATCTGCAAACAATTAATCTGAGAAGAACAGCACTAACTAGCTGAGCAAATGGAAGAAGATGTAAATTCACTGAAATAAGTCAAAAGCCTGAGCTGGCAATGTCTTTCTACAAGTACAGACAAGCTTAGAACAAGACACGCTCACTCAACTCACTTGACAATGGCAATCTGGGGAATCGAGATATTCAGGTTTCACGAACCACTAACTCTATGTACATACAAATAAATATGTCCTATTTAGCATCTACACCTATCTCTTTGCAAATCTTTATGCGTTGAAGTTTAGTCGACCATTCTATTTATATACCCCAACAGACTTTATTTTTCAAGACTATACATATACTGATAGCTTATAGTTATTGCTTGGGAAAGCTATTTTCAAGAAACGAATGTTGTCTTTCGGTTGCATCTGTTTTATATAATTCATTAGATTGTGATAGTATTTAAAATTTCATTTTCCATAAATGATCTAATTATTTAAGGCAATTATGCATAATTAATGAAACCGCTACTAAAATTAATTGGATCCAATATTAAACAATAATGCAAAAATTGAGAAAATAATATATTGAGAGATAAACTTTATTCTAATTAACCCAGCAGCGGTTAAGTATCTTATTGTTAGGATAACATAATAATTAACTACGAGTAAATGCTGCTGATAATATTTTGCCAGCTAATTTAATTCTTTAGTTGCAGGACGCTACAACAAAATGCTTAAATGATTGTAACAGAGTAAAATATTGTAGTATGTTGATACAATTTAGATTACTTTATAAACATTTTTTGAGAGATTGTCAAAGAATGTACTTTTTAGTGTAAAGAATACACACCTGTATATATTTATACATATATATTATAAGTACACAATGTATATATTTTTATAGTAATTTTTAAAATGTAGTAGCTAACTAAAATATTAGATGCTAAGATGCTGGTATAAATAGTGAAGGAAGAGTGTTGGTATGATGCAGGAGGCTTAAAGTGTGGTCTGCGTAAGGTTCTTGATTTTAAATGAGTTTGTGATTTGGTTTAGCTGCAGTCTGGCTAGTCTGCTAGGGTTTTGTCTTTTAGTTTAGCTAAAGTGTGTAGGTTATGTTTCGTTACGTGTCTGTGTGTATTGTGTATAAGGAACATGAAGTGAGTTAAGATTTATGGATGAGACTAACCATAAGAGAGGACAAGACATAAATTCCAACACTTGCAACAAGATTTATAGAGTGTAATTCTCTAGCAGTGCCTATAGGATTTTTCATGCGTAATTAATGACAAGCTATAGCATTTTCGAAACTTCAAACTGATTTATAAGCACCACGCGCTCAGTTCTCTCAGATTCCCTATATCTTTGCTTTACGACTTGAGTTTTAACTCTTTATGTACACGTACGTATCCAAATACAATGGCATAAAGGAGCAGATGAGAATAGAATGGGCTGCAGGAGGAGTAGCAGTTCATAGAAAGGAGATAATCGAGCCAAGGAGAGAGAGAAAAGCAAATAAAGAAAGAGATCAGGGCTTTCCGTCTATAATGCAATGGAATTACATTACGTGTGGGCCTTTCTGCACCACAGAGACTATAGCCCAAGCCAAGTGATCATGCATGTGTGTAGGTAGTTGTCTAGCCATCTGATGCTAGTTTCTTTTGACTTTCATGCTTAACTACGATAGAATGACTAAAGCTCAATGAGAGAATCGTAATGGAGGACTTTTGAGCATTTCCCCGACTTGTAACTCGTAAAACAACAAATTCAAGGAAAAAGTCTTGGGATTTTACAAGAAATCTTTTTTTGATGTTTTCCACATATAATAACACTATATAAAAGTAGGATTAAAACTATATCGTCTATATCAAGAACCTACTACAGCTATCTAATACAAAATTCTTAAAAAACACGGGATGTTAATTTGACCATGCTGAAACGGATTTTGCAGTGGGAATGGAAGTATATTATTAAATCGCATAGGCTCTGATTTATTTTCTGTTCTGTTGCTGCTACTGGCTCACTAAAGCAAAACTAAGAGAGTCTGCAAATTTTGGCTGTCCTGCTTCGGATCTGGAAATACAACATATAATAACCATATTGCTCTAAAGATATAGTTTTTGTCGGTTATATGGAGTACCTACAGGTAGAGAGATATATTATGGAATGGGATGGGATCGTCCGTGTCAAAAATAATATATATCACGGAACATCCCATAAATAAAGCTCTTGCTGAGCGAATTAAGAAAACCTGTCTTATATTGTATGGGAGAGAGATGCAATAGTTAGGTTGCTACAGGGCTATCTAATGTAACTTAATGTCTGTGTTTATATATTATGGAATCATCTAGGAGCAGTAATTAATTAATTTCACGGTTCGGTAAACTGAAAGAATAGTCATTCTCGTTTGAGACAAGAAAAAGGACAAGATGCATTATGTATACATAGGAGTGAACTGAGAAAGGAGTCAGGGATTCCAGTTTTAGAATTACATTTCTCGACGCTCACCGTATCATTAAAGATTTTTAAACTGTAATCTGCATGTGGTAAGTTGTTTTAATTTAGATCGTTTGTGTATCAAGCTGATTTATTGTATTACACACATCTGTCTATGAGTAACCTTTAGGATTTTGCAAAAGGGAGGTAAAAATAATTCCTTAATAACAGTAGGCATAAACAATGGCTATAAAAATCCGTAGGCGCCCCCGAGTTGCAAAAATCAAATCAAGTTTACAAACACTACGCTCCCCTTATACGTTTAATTGTG
Organism: Tomocerus minor; assembly: GCA_009936455.2. Lineage (NCBI taxonomy): Eukaryota > Metazoa > Arthropoda > Collembola > Entomobryomorpha > Tomoceridae > Tomocerus > Tomocerus minor. The sequence continues at coordinate 33,427 of JAAAYG020016079.1, forward strand.
TTTTATTAGATTTTTTCGGAATTGTATCATTGTCTGTGTAGTAGCTTCCTCTCCTCTCAATATACAGACAACAGTTTGTCGGATCTGCGTTTTGTCGGCTTTTCTACAGGATTTCTAGTCGAGTTAATAAATGTTAAATGAGAATCATTGTATTTATTTGTGACTACTTACTTACGAATGTACATTGCATAGTGCATGTCATATCCGTAATTAATATTTTTGCAAAACTTAATCTTCACTTGCTATCTTGCAAATATCTTAGCCCCAATCTAAAATCTATAGGGAGCCTCAAATAAATTATGTAATGCATTTCACTTCTATTTTTGATGTTCAGCACAGTTGCTCTATGCTGCATTCCTGACTGTAATGTGACGTGAATGTAGTAGTCTACGGATTCTACTGGCATGCGCTATCTTTCCCCAATCTTTAATCATTTTTCCAAAATAGATGGAAAATAGAGTCCTCAATAGAACTTTTTAGTGCCATATTGCATCCAATGCACTTTTGGCGGCGCAAGATTTTAGAGATACTCAATCCAAGTATTTTGAAAGAGTTATAATTGACAATTAATGCAATACAATATTTTTCCTGATTAAATGCATTTCGTTTAACAAAACAGCAATTCGCACTTGAGTTAATTTAGTCTAATCAATAGTATCTATCTACCCACAGTACTCGTACAACAAATTATTAAAATCTAATCAGACATTTTTTCCATTCTTTAAAATTGCAATATCAAAATAGCTAATGGCTATATCAACTTCTGACATGGTTTTAGGTAGTTATATTAATAATAGGAAATAAAAACTGGTCCTCCGGTTCGTTTCTTAAGAATGTAAAAATTTAGTTGTTAACAGAATCCATGCTCTTAAAATTAATTGGATAGCTAGTAGTAGGTAGTAATACATTCACATGGATGTACAATAAAAAGTCAAATAATAGTTAGTTCACAGGGCTTGTTTTATGTGCACAATGAAATGAGTCGTTAGAAATCAATGTAAAAGTATAAATTAAGTATCACATCCTGAATTATTTGTGCATCGCAGCTGTATTTAGCATTGTAGAAGTTTGCAAGGTAATATATTAGTGCGTGTAGCCTGTAGTAGCTGTCAACACAAAAGTTTATTCATTGCAAAGGTAACTGCAGATGGTTAGCCAAAGTCAACCGCAAACTCCGAGCTAATAACACTACAGATACAGTAACACAAAGCACATCGTTGAGCACAGAGTAAATATGTAGAGATAATGATGAGATAAAGGAGAATAGAATATGTGTGCTGATTAGGTAGAGATCCGTGCAGTACAGTCTTTCCATGTGAGGGTGCATGGAGTGAGTGGTGGAAGGTGAGCGTATGTGCGCCGTATGCAGAGGCTATCAATAATAGAGCGTATTTATTTGTATTTGTTTGTTTGTTCGTCTGTTTGTTTGTCGGCGAGTTTGTGGGGATGTAAACGAGAGACGAAAGAAAGCCGTCGTCCGTCTGTCTTTTCAACTATTCCATGCCGACTCAAGTCTCTGTGTGTGTCTTCTCCTCTCTCACAGCCACATTCACACGTAACGCTGTCATATATATGCTCCTTAAGACTCCTCATATCTTTATATACAAATACCTACTTTGTATTATTCCCTGAGCCTTCCCTTCTAAAAATGTCAAACAATATAATGATAATACCACAAAAACGTTTATCTAAATCTATTCTCGTACAGACGACGTGTTTAATAGCTCCAATAATTCAATTATTACTGTACATACATAATAGTTCTCTATCCCATTGGAAAAATTTCTACATTTCCAAATGTATTTTTCCTATTTTAGATTGCTTCCCATTTCAGATGTCAATGTTTGCACATTATTGAATTGCAGATAGTAGGTTTTAATAACTCGTATTTGTTATAATAATTAAACCAAAGGTGCAAATAGATAGATATTTGTTTACATTTCATATGCTTTATATATTACTAAATTATACTATGCCAATATCTGTAGTCGATTTTGCTTGACCTGCTGTGGACCGTCTAGAGTGTATCGCTTGGGTATAATTCTCTGAAACAAAGTTTATTTGCACCATAGGTTAGCGAAATAGAATTTGAGCTCAAACTGGCATCACATAGGTATAGAAAGAAAAAAAGGCCATAGTCAGATCTGTTTGGGTGGGGTGCGTCGGTAACGTTGTTAAAAACACATACATGTACAGTTTCCAATTCATTAACTTGCCTCCTTGTAAAGGATTAACTGCATTAAACAGGGCGGATTAAAGGATCAAAGGGAATTCAAAGTTTGAGCCGCACCTGATTTCTTTTCCTGTTGAATTTAAAAAGCTACATCAAGACAGCTATAGCGATGAGAAATACTCTTAGTAGGTATTCTTAAAGTGCCCAACTATTTATAGCTGATATTCGATGTAAGTTTGTTCGGATGATAATAGCAAAACAGAACAGAAGGCTCTTTACAAGTCCCTATTTTTTGTATTAAAATTCAATAATTTAATCTCGCCGTAATATTATAGGCTATCAATTTGAATGTTTCTAATGTGAATCTATATAGGGACTGAGTTTTTTCAATATAAGAGAAATTGTATAGGATGTAATTGTAATAGAACTGTGCATCTTGATTGCGATTATACCTCTGTACTACTCTGTATAGCTACTTTAGTCATCTCCTACGTTTCTGTCACGAAGCAGTGAGTTTTATTACACTGACTCTATCAGCTGAATTACTAAAGATGAAAAAAATGATTTAGGAGAGATTTGAGCCAAAGACTAGAGATAGAAGATTGACATATTTATAGTTAGGATGCATAAACAGGGAAAGAGTTCTCCAGTGGGAAGCCAAGAGAGCGAGGCGTGCTGTGCGAATTGGCATGATAATAAAATTAGGGAAACCCAGAAGCGGTTCAGCCACCTGATCTACATTTCTTCTGTTGTCGGTGCCCGTCTGGTTTGCCACAGAGAAATAACGAAGGAAATTCGTGTGCACTCAGTTTTATGATGACAGAAAAATAAAAAGAACGTGACTTTTTTAAATTGAGTAAATGTAATTTCAGAAACGGATGGGTTGTTACAACTCAGATAAAGTGAGAGTGTGGCCTGGAGGTGTCTGCTCTTACTTAGATTTAGTTTTGCCTGACAATTGGAGATATACTCTGTGAGTACTGCTACATTTCACTCTGTACACATTGTATCTTTGTTGAATGTTTGAGGAAATAATTAAACGAGTCGTTAGCTTCACTGCTGCCTCAGATGTGTAATTTCTACTATCACAAAACTACATAAACTATAAACTTAAACCCATAAATACATATTCAAAACTCGGTAGTCGTTGTAGGCAACCCTAAAGTCGCAAGTATGTGCCAAAATCTAGGGAGATTTCTATTAATTTCTACCTTTTATGTACTACCACGAGTTCTGTTTTTGGGGAAAAGCTAATCTTAACCTGTAAATAAAGCCTCAAAGTTCAGAAGTTGAGTTCAAACAATATCAACAGACTATGAATGTTTTTGTCTTGAGCATGGTTTGGTATAAGATACATGTATTTGTATTTTGTATGCGTCTAGTGATGATTATGAAATGAGTGTGAACACGTGTGCGTAGTGGGATGCATGGGATTGAAGTGAGTCGTCAGAGAAAGACAACAGATGTAATCAAGCCAAAAATTAGCATACCCGTAGAAAAGAAACGTAAACGGAAAAAGAAATGTTTTGATGGACATTTTATGATGATCGTAAATTCATAAGTTTATTGCAATGTTTGTGATAGCTTGATACTCAGTTGAGTCTTTGGATGTATATGCATCTGTAATATAGCCAAGTGTAGACTCATTGTGCAATTTGTTTTATACATAGGAATTTGTATATGTCACTAAAACGTTGTTAAACAATGTGAAGTTGAAATGGAGAGCTCAGCTGGACACACTGGCTATTCTCCTCAGTTTTTGGCATTTTTACAAATTGTTTCCTGTAATAATTTATTTAGAATTTAAGTTTCAGCATGTTCTTGTGTTACGTTACGTCTCTGTGCTTTCCTGTTAGACTCCTTGTAGTTGCTGGCTAGCAATTGGCTGAATGATTAGATATAATATTTTATTTATTTGGATGGCTACTCCTGTAGAGCTGCATATAATAGCTACAACTAACGATAACACAATAGGATGCAAGTTCCAAGGTGTTAAATAAATGTCTAGAATATCTCATTGTACAAGTGCGTGGCATGATTAAAGCATCAGTTTCATTATATCTTAGCATGTTAGACACGTAGCTACTGCTCTCTGCTCCCTTAGACATAATAGAAACACAAATATCACTGTTACTTACTTAAATTTCAGAGATAGTCATCGCATTAATGCAAGAGCTTACTTACTCTTAATACGTACGTCTGATGTGTAAACTCACTAGGATATAGATTCAACTACAACTGGGAGCAAATTGTTTGCTAATTGTATTAGGTTGGAAAATACTACGAATACAACATTCGTGTACACACAATATTATACGTGTGTAGGATTATTGAAATAAGCCATTGTGTTTACACAGCACGCAGAACAAGCACAACTGTTGACTGTTTTACTCTTTCAATGCGCTAACTAAATGAATTTCTACTACTACCTTTGAATATTTAAACACAATTAGCTCTCCAGTCCAATTAGCACCTTTGTACTACTCAGTACTCACAACTTAATTCCTGTTACTTATTTAAGACGTAAAGACAGGAGCTCACTTGACACAAATTATACACATACCTAGCTACGCTAGATACGCAGTCAATTGAATATGGCAGAAGATCTTGGCTGTAGCCACAACTTATATAATTAGCACGTAATGTTCTCCAGTTTATTTCATAGAGACTAAGCAGAGAGCGGATGCTAATACAAAACTTGTTTTCATTTCTGTTTACGCAAATAGATTCACATGATATTAGTACGTGATGCGAATATCATATCTACATTTATAAATACAAATGTGTGTGCTGATTTGTTTAGTTCAGTTCAGTTAATTATAACTATAAGTTATTGTTAGTAGGCAAAAGAAGATACATGTCTATTTCAACGTGAGGCTTTGTTGTTCAATTCACACCTGAAGAGGATGTAGATTAAAATTAACTTATTTAAATGTATTATTCTTATTTTTACTTATATTAATTATTAGTCTATGCTTGGAAGATATTGGGACTGTAGCAATTCAGTGAGTACTTAGATATGAATAGAATTTTTGTAGTAATAGGCAATTTTTACGTTTTGTATGTTAATGTAACTTGATAGCAAGCGAGATTAAGAAAGTTGAATGATAATATTCCAAGTGATACGGTGTATTATAAATTACAATTGCTAGCCAGACTCAGGCTTTGATATCGTATACTAATAGTTATCTAAGAAATACGTAAATAATGACGGTTGGGATGTAATGTTTGATATAGTGTTGTTGGAAGAAGAGGATGAAGGAGAAATGTCTGTAAATAATCAGAATGAATGTGGCGAGCTACGAGTTTTGTTATCTGTGTCCTGTAGTGTCTCTCTCGCATCCCACCTGATGTGCTCTTAATTAATTATGTGATAAGGAAATGAGGGAAGGGAGGCAGAGTTAATGTTGGTTAAATTAAACCGAGTTAGCTGCCCTATCTGGAATTGGGCATAGCTGAGCGGAGTTTATCTGGGAGAGTGGTAATAATGTGGTAGTACATATCTGTGAGTAAGTAAGACGGAGATAGCAGGGAGCGGGCAGGTGAAGAAGGTAGGTAGGCTGATGTAAGGAAGGAAGGGATGCTATAGATGCAGGACCATTAGTAGAGACAGACGGAAGGACGGAGTGGCTACAAGAGGAAAAGGAGGAGCAGCAGACTCAGATGTGAGGAAGAGGGGAGCCAAAAATGCCGCCGGCGAGAAGGGAATAAAAATAAAAGAGACAAAAAATGGATGTGAAAGAGGAAGAAAGGCCAGTGCGTTCGTTCGTTGGTGACAGAGACGTCTCTGCATTGCTCACCATCGCATTCGACTACTCTCACCTTACTTACCCACTCTCCCGATCTCCTAGACACGTCACTCCAACATCTTCTCCCACAGACAGCCTCTGCACGTATTCAGACAGAATGTACTCATTGGGAAAGGGCAACTCATTTACTCACAGCATTACGTATCCTGACTATTTACTGCTACTTATACCCTTCTGTCCCGTCATCTCACGCAATTCCTTTCTAGTCTTATCAACTCCTATTTTCGAGTAATCCTTTTTCACCCCTTCATCTCCTACCAAAAACTACATTAGGATAGGATCCTTTAAAACATATCTAAATTTGTTTAAACAAGGATTTTTTTTAACTCTATGTTCTTTCAAATGTTTTAATAGTTTATTCAATAGTAATTTTAAAATGTAAACACTCTGTGCAAGTAATCAATAGGATGAGTTTCAGTTTACCTGTATTTATGTAGAACAGCAATAATTAATATACAATAAAAAATAACGAAATGGATGCAAACCATAATTTTCATTTTAACTGTAACAAAAATCAGTTTGATATAATATTATTATTATATTCTACAAAGAGATTTGTGATCTTTACGTTTATGCTAAATGTGTGAAAGATGTGTTTTATTTAAGTTTGAAGTAGGTGTAATATAGTGAGGGATTTGAAATCGTGACTTTAGCTAAAGTTGATTTGACGGGAATGACATGACATGACATATCGTGAGTTTCGGTATCATTTTGAGGATTAAAGCACTTAAAATAGTTCTATGGATTTATTTTATTTTATCCTTCCGACTAAGGGTTAGTCTGCAGTACGGACACCTTGTTTTTTATAAGGGCGTCTATTCCTTGCCTGAGGATTCACTTTAATTTATAATTATGATTCCCTATTTAGTGTCCATTGAGGTATATTTATTTTTTGTAGTTGGAGCGAGTGGCAGGGAAATGCATGTTGATCCAAGTTACTGGTTGGTTAATGGTGGGAAGTCATAGACTTTTACTGCGTATTATTATTATGATGCATATAAAGTAGTATTAGTATTAGAGAAGTTCAAGTGAAGAAGGGAAGAAGAGTGAGTTCCACGTTGTGTTATGTTATGGCTACAAAGTAGACACGGCCAGGTAGGTAGTCTCGTCATTATGGTTATTACTCCTTGAAGGTTCCTCTCATTCCGTTATCGCCACAGATCTGGAATTCAGTTTTTTCCTCATAAGAATTATGCTTAGTTGGAGCAGACACTGTACGATAATAATAAATCCGATTCAGTGAAAATTCTATTCTTTGTATTTTAATATTTCTCGCGAGGCTATAGCTAAGTAGCTACTTAATTATATTAAAGATATTATTATGTTTATCTCACGATAAATTCATCTCGTTATGTGCTGAGTTGGTTGGGCTAACGAAGGGCAAGTGAATAGATTCGAATTCACACCCATGTCATATCTGTTAATCCTCATAAACATTTTTTTCTCCTCTATTAGTACGTTTTATTAGTTTCCATTAGGAAAAATTCTCCGTTCTCCCCTTATCTCTAACAACCACTTTATATCAGTTAGTTATGGATTACAGTAATACGAAGCTCAGGCCATACCTGTCTAGAAAATGTCTGCCTTCACTCACTGCACACCAAAGTAGTTTATAAAAACAGTGGTGACTTAATTCTCTATGCTCCTCTTATCTTGATTATTAGATATTCCGATAACTACGAAGAACTGTCATAAAACCAGAAAATTGCGTAGATTTTGCTACTTGATTACCGTTTATTTGAAATCCCCTGATAAGAAAACTACTAATGAGGGCATTCAACTGCCTAAACTTTGCTAACTTAATTATTAGTAGTTAAATCACACGCTCATAGAATCCACACAAACGAACAAAACTTTTTATTCATTACAATAGAATTTACTATAATACTAAATAACCTACATATATCGGGATATCATATCACGTAACAAACCTTATTGGCAGTCAAATTAAATTATTACATGATATTATCTGTTGAAATGCTTTTTTCTATTTCATTATGCTCGAACTATGAAAACGAAAACTATGGCTTGCTTCCATTTCCCTATTTTTTATCGTGTATTAATTATCAGTAGTTTAGGGAATGATTTTGGTTGGTGAATTGAATAACTTTCGTAGAAATATGTTCACGTATGTGCATGACATGTTTCGTTAAATTTTCTAGTAACAGAAATTCGGGAGGGTTTATTTTACTACCGTCGTAAATTCTAGCCGTAATGCTCGAAATGTGTTTGACAAAAGCGAGATGTAAGATGCGATTCTTTTTTACGTCCTTTGCGTCTATAGTACTTACTTGCTCTGGCTTATTCAACACTTTCATTTCCCGACTGCCTTCCCTTAAGTATAGCTAGTCACTTTTTGTCCTAAAAAGATGTCGCTCTCCAATTTCTAGACATATATCATTTTCATTTAAACAACCTATAAGTAGATTTAGTTATTATGTGATAGACAACTATCCTGAGAAATTATACCCTTGAATTTATAACCTTGATATTGTTTACTGACGACGAAGTAAATGTTAGGCGATAAACGATTCACCGTTAGCATCAATTTAATTTTTAAATAACAATAAAGTTCGGCTGTAGCTACCCTCAAAGAGAATAAAGTAGTTTTGATGGCAATTATCGTGTTTTATTAGCAAATCCCCTTTGCGGTATTTCTTTGCTAATTAGCGAATTAAAGGGATAATTCATAAGATTTGCCTTTCAATTAGTTGCAAGATAAGATGCTAGGGTAATTTTCTTTGTCGGACTACCCGAATGTTTAATGGATGGCAGTTAGCTGTGAACGGGAAATTATTTATTTCTTAGCTCGGAATACCTCAAAGGATTTTTGCAAGATTTCATGACTACGATGATAAAGTTACTTTTCTTTTGATGATAACAAGAAACGTTAACTAAGTTGTTGGATTGCGTTGCGGTAGACTCTCATCAACCATTCAATATTCTTGGCTACAGATTTTATTTATTCTTTCTTTTACTTTGGGCTCAAGAATATTGAATACTTTAGTTGTTTATAAATGCCATACGATTGTCCATTTCGGAAAGAGGGATGCTTTAGAACACTTTTACGTTGGGAGATTTCTCCTGGCATTAATAAAATTTAGACTTGGCTGTGTTCGACCACCGGGAATGAAAAGCACAAGGAAACTTGATTCTAGTGATTGACTTTTGGTTAATCTCCAGAAGTATGACATGACACCAGCCAGCTGTCATTCAAATTCATGATTTTTAAGTTACGTCAGCCACACAACAACAATGCTTTATTCTTATTTCTTTCTCCGTAGGAAAGCCTTGCTTGACTTGCCAACCATTTGTGTAATGACTGCCAATACTAACATCAAACAAACGATTAAAATCTCCACTTTTTGTTATAACAAAAATCAAATGCTACATGAACACCAGAATTATTTACAATGTATATTGGTTAAAGCTAAGCTATTAAATACATTATATGGATATGGATTTCAATAAACACAAATCACTTGGTAAACCCCTCTCATATCAATAAGGGAGTCTTAAATAGGATTTACATTTCATTATACACAAATCTTCCACGTGGATGTAATAAAGAGATTATTTAAAGTTGCTTTGAAGGAGATTTTTTCTTCATATGTAAACACAATATGAAAAAGCATCATTTTTTCAAAAACTGTAGAAATGTATAGAAGTTACGTTAGTAATGGATAGATAACAAAATTTTAATACTTTACCTTACATCCAGGTGGTAAAAAAGGTTGTTAGGTTCTCAATGAGTTGAATGACTATTGTATGATATGAAATGCATAATGTGCATGTAAGTCCAGTCAGTGAGCTATTTATCAGATTATTTATTGTTTGGCTGTTTGTTAAAATGATGTGATGTGATCTGGATGTGTCATATCAATAGGTTTCTCACATTGTAACTTTCAGTACTAATCTCTAGACAGGTTCTTACACTGGCATATTATTTGACTCATGGACAACAAATCCTATTTGAATCTGACTTGACTACCTACTTATTACATAATAATACGAATTATGCACTAAAGATTATCAAATCTCATTCTTTTCTCAGCATTAGTCTAAATCTAAATTAAATCTTCATGCTATGCAATGTAAATACGTTCCATTACATTAACTGTCCATTATTGACTTTAAAAACTCTGAAATGCCTCATACCTTTTAATGCCAACATGCACACACAACAGTAGACTCAATGAGTTTTAGAATTTTTATGTTGTATTGCAAATTGCACAGGATGTATGTATATAAATTATAAGCTATAGAAAAACAAAGTAACAACTACACTTAAGTTGGAATATAAATATGTACAAATATAGGGGTTAATTTTGTGCACTCGGATCTCCATCAAATTAGCAAGTGCGCAAAAGATTGAGCTTTTTTGCTATTGGACGAAACTGGATGCCCTACAGAAAGACAATGGTGTAATTTTGAAGAGAGATAAAAAGGAAAAGATAGTCATTTTATTTCTCTGTGGCAAGGCTGCTATAAAGTTGACATGACATGACGTGGCATGCCGCTCCTTATTAAAGACACAGATCGAATTGCCTTGAATCTCTGTGGATCTTGAATGCTAAGCAGAAACTGGAATAATAATTTGTTCCGACTTGGAGATGTTGTGAGACAAGAACAAGTTGTCAGTTTCTGTTTCGTCCCTCCAGTTCTACATAAACCCGTGTACACCTTACATATCTTAAAGTAGACGTACCTATTTACATTACATGTAGAATTTACAGCCACATTACAGAAACTATTATTATATTTGAAGTTTACACTGAGGTAATTTAATTACCTCTGCTAGTCGCCTATTGTACTCTTTATTCATTTAAGTATTCTCATCTACATTGTAGTCTCACATGAAAGGTTAGATAAATAATAAATACAAGGAAGACGATGAGCACCTACTATGTTCAATAAATAGTTATTATATTTTATTACATATTAAAATGGCTAGGTGTATATCAATGGCATGTCTTTAGCAAAGGATGTAATTTAAAAGCTATAATTGTTCAGTTAATTTGTTAAATTGTGTATCTCATGTAGTTTTAATTGGGAAAAATTATATGCTATGACGGTTTAATGAAAAGTCTAAAGTTTATTGCGCTAGCAATGTCATAAAAGGCTAAAATCACAGAAAACAATTCGGCTTCTTTTATTATTCATAAAATTAACTACGAAACACTTAGAGGCAAATATATATTAGCATTAGCAGAGTGCAAGAAGACATGGGATGGGCTCACGTATGTATATGTACACTTCATTGTCTGACTGATTACTAATTTAATTATAGTCTAACATTCCTGCGTGCACACCCATTTTACTATATTGCCTGTATATGAAAACTCATTGAGATTTATGGTTCACACCTTCAGAGTTGAGATGATGTTGTGTTGTTGAAATGTGCATGAATATGTAAGAATGTTTAAAATCCCTTCTAATCTCTACTAAATAATGGTAAATGCTTGTGGAAAGTTGTAATTGAAAAGTTGGTTATGAAAAGAAAAGGGATCTAGTGTAGTAGAGATTTGCTACTGCATGGCTGTAAAAATATATAAGATGTAGAAGTAAGAGCTACAAAGGCTTGTAAGATTCGGATCGGATGTCTAATGAGGAATCTAAATAGGCAGTTGGTATAAGTTGAGTGTGTTCGGCTGGAGCTGAGACTGGAGAGTTATTTGTGGGATTAGGAATTTCAGGCGTGCCCATAAAAGCCTATGAATTGCGTACGTGGGGCTATAAAAGCCTCATAAAAAGATCGCTTCTGTGTGCATGTCATCCTATGAATTATTCATGACTCGCCTGGTTCTCTGCCTGCCTCCTTCCCTTCTCCTTCTCCATACATCCACAGATTCCAGCTCACATCAGATCACATCACACTCCTCACATCTTAGATCTCATCTCATATCCCCAAATGCACAAACTAGACAAGCAAAGCAGAGTAAAGCAAAGCAAAAAAAGCCATATCACTAATATCTAACTGGACTGACAGTCACAAGATACACATCTCCACCTATAATCTTAAATGTATATCCCTATCAATAATACAGTCACTTACATTCATATAGTTTATAGACTGTGCATTATAATGGTATAAATTGCATCTGTGGCTCTCGCTCTCTGTTATAGGGCACAACGTTCTTCCTTAGCAATTACATATGCATGTAGGTATGTGTATGCGTAGTTGAAAATACTAAGTCATGCAGACAAGTAAACGATGTAAGAGATTACTGCATGCAGAGAGTATGGATGTATGTACGTTGTATGTGCACATAGGAGGGATGCCATTGCAAAGCAAGCCAGGAATATTAAGATCTTTATCTGCTCCCTAGTCTTGCTATACTAAATAGATTCAAGTGAAACTAAAACGGAGGCTGGTTTGCTCGGTTGACTGATTTTGATCGTGAGTTGTGTTTCGTCACAGTGACATTATAGGACAGGGCTCTGCTCCGACTCCTACGGATACCTGTCTGTGTAGTTCCGAGGAATTGCCTAAAAGGAAGGGAAGAATAGTCTATTTTCAATTCTTCTTTTCATTTCTGAGTGTGTCGTCGTGGATTGAATTGAAGGGAAGTGAAGTCTTCAGCTCTCCCGTCTGTCCCTGGTGTCTCTGTCGCCTCTTCCTCCACCTCCGCTCACTCCAGACTCTCCTCACTCACTCTCTTCACTAATAATATCAGCCAACTCAACTCCCATTTTGAATGCTCAAGTGACTTTTTTCGCCTCTCCTCTCTCTACACCTATTTCACTCCCTCAATTCGCTATGCTGAATAAAATATATTTGCTCCTCTAAGCCTTTTTATCTATCTCCTTATTCCCTTACTCTAATATCGCACAGCTTTGTCAGAAAGCAAACAAACTCAGTCTACCTACATACTTATGTAGTACAAGACTAACAAAATAAGAATATTTGCAATCTCCTAGTGTACAGAAGCATTACTTTGCTAGGTCAACCTACGTCAACAGACCCTCACTAACCTTTCCACTTTCTACTATCTGTTGAATTCCATACTTCACTTTTTTTCATTTCTCATTCACTTTAAAATTCACAGAAGATGAAGTTGTACATTTTGACTGAATGGAAATAATACTATGAGAGTACGAACCTATTCAGTAAGTTTTGAATGTACATTTCCAAGGGTGAAGTTTTCTACTGTTAAAACTGCCATTTTTTTCTATTATGACCATGCTATTTGCCAAGGAAAATCTGAACACATATTCTGACTGCTCGGAATAGGAATATATGTGAGTTCATGGAAGGATTATCGATTTGTGGCTCGACATTTCATTTCATAATATTTCTTATTACTTGTACTTATCGATGGAAATTGTAAATGAATAAACAAATCTCATAGTAATTAATAAATGATGTTCTAGATTATGTCAAAAGAAATGTCTGCTCAGGTATATTTAAAATAATATTATTTCTATGCAACGATTCCCGCAGGAAATTATTCTGTAAAGTTTTGTCAGAGAGCGGATAGAAAAGCATGTAGTGATGGATGGTGTGAAGCGAGGATTGTGTAACAGTGTTTTTAGTTCTAGCCAAAGGTAAATATTATTGCGGTTATTAGGTATTTGTCCTAGATTATCATTGGTTCATTTGTGTGTGTAGCGTAGCCCAGTGCCAAAAATTCGTAGGACGGAGGTTGGAAGTTTATGGTGTGCAGTGTGGCTGTAATGTAGTGTAATTGTATATTTTCGTGTTAATGGAAGTTTGCACTAGAAGGTTTGTTTAAGGATTAGCCGTATCCCCTACAGGGAAAAATGAAAGAAACTCGAGCCAGGAGTGCTGAACTCACTCACTCACTCACTCTAGCCAGCAAGCAACTCTGTGCCACTCCGTGGTGTTCGGTGTGAGAGAATGATTGGATTTTTCAGTTTTCTGTCTGTAGAGCATAGTTGTAGTAGTATTAAGTAGTTGTGGGAGGCAAACCGCACGTGAAGTCAGCCCTCAGTTGGTCGACACCCTATACTTTAACATCCGCACTCCTTTTGACGAGCCGCAGGGGTCACCAAACCAAATAAACCTAAAAAATCTTTCCTACCTACCTACTAACTTATGTGGAATATAATAAAATATTGGTAATACAATAAAGACACGTCCGCTCCTCCACATCACGTTCTCCCTACCCCGTACGTATCCAATATCCCTCAAACTGCACCATACTCATTACAAATACATGTGGTAGGTAAACTTTTTTCGAATGAACGGCTACTACTTACCCACTATTACTATCTTCCTAACTTTTCTCCATCAAACAGACAAAAATTCAAATGGCAAATTAGAAAAGTTCCTTTTAAGAAAGCCGAGCTTCTTGTAAATGCTTTAACCTTTGCTACTGCCGACTACATCCATTAAAGATAGCGTTAAAATATATAATACAGACTTTTCACTAGGCTTACCATTCTTGTAGTAACCGTAAATCTGCACTTTACTGAAATTGCATTCATAAAAACAAACGAACAGGTAATTGAGTTGCATTGTGTTATTGCATTCTGCGATGCATTTTACCTTACGTCGATTACACTCTAAAGAACTCAAAAAATTAACGAGATAATTACCATTGTTGTTAGTATAAGAAAGTAGAATTTTCAAAACTGTCGTGTGCGAATAAAATGTATTTGTTGCATACTTACATCACATAAGAAATTGTAAATGTACATTATGTGAATCTAAGATGAGGTTCTGGTTTGACTTATTGAGTGAGCCTGGCAATTTATCTCGCAAATGAACGAAGCTCCCACATGATATTTAAAGGATGTTCGTAGATCAATAAACTGAAATCAGCCTGAGTTGGCTGTCTGTCACTGTCATGTCATGTCATAGACGGATTGAAATATAAAATCAACTAGCTCACTCCGCTGGAAATCCCATTAGAGTAAACACAGCTTGCCATTGTTTTACTAATGGCTCGAATTACGATGACTCTTCCCTTCTGTCTGTCAACCCAAAACACATTCCTATATGAATTATTCCATAGAGCCAACTTATTTCGTTAGCCATGCATGCATGATAGCTGCTCTTTTTTACTTTAATTCCTGATGTAAGTATCTCGTAGTAGAAACTATGAATTTGTTGTAGTCTCGTTTATATGTGAACACATATAATAAAATGGTTATCTATTTACAACTTACATTTAACTTCTTAACTTCTGCCACCGCACATAGCAGGACATCATAAAGAAAGAGGCAATCCACAGAGAGATGTATTTTATGCTATTTATTCGTAATGATTGAGCATTTGTTAACTCTGTGCGCATATTATTTCTACGTAGGTGTACAATAGGTTTTTACAATTAAGTTCCGGAAGGCTTCCCTGTGTGAATGAATTAAGTCCGAAGTAGAAAGAGAGGTAGAAGAAATATGTACAGTTTCAAGTTGAATATTTACAAAGACACAGTCACTCAACTTATGTCAGACGATGTCATGTCAAGTCAAGAGAGTCATTATGTGTGTGGTCGAGCAAAGAGTACGTGGAGTCCGACGTATACTTCGTATTACATAATGCATGTCAATACTCTTGGCATAGCACATGTTTGTATGAAATTTTCTATTTGCATTGCCCTACCATATGCTGGATTATTATTTGTGTCCATTAGAGCAGTAACTATTTACCAATATCCTCCTCGTGCTTCGAGTTCAATTAATATTAGTCTTTTCTGTCTACGTATCTACACGCGCAATATGTTACAGCATAGTATAGCTATTGGTTGGCATATTGTGTAAGGAATAGCAATTTACAATAGTCCAAAGAGCTCTAATTTTGCATTAGTACGTACATTTAGGGATTTTCCTCTTTAAAAAGTAGTGCAAAGTACAAACTGATACATTAATGTTACACATTTTGTTGTTTGAATTTTTGTGTATGAAATTCTGACGGGTGATTTGTTTTGTTTGCAGATGCACGGGTACGATATGATCCACAATGGGGAAATGGGGATGACGCAAACGCCGACGGATTTAAGCCACCATGACTCAACCGACTCGTACGTAACTTACCTGGAGAGTGATGACAGCCTCAATCATGATACGTCCAGTCCATAATGAATAGAAATACCAATTAATTAACGAACAAACTATCTACATTACATATTACATGATTATATTAAGGACATAATATATTACGTAACAAGCTAGTTTAATTTATAAATTATACAACCAAACCGAATCCAATCGAATCAAATCAAAGGAATATCTTCGACATTGCATTATAAGTTGTTAATGTTAGAACAAGGTTAGAATACATGATAGTATTTACCTACTACTTATAATACATATAACTTTACGTACTCTAAAAGTAATCAAGTAGAGATCTGTGTGCACCACATGCAATTAATTCATGTACCCACAAAACAGTTACTCTTACTACTACATGCTACTACAGTAACTTACTTATGACATGTATTAACTCTATTACTGTTATTTTTTGGTTTGGTAGGTACACGGTTTACTCTATAGGATCATTACTACATAAATACATAAATGTAGGTACACTTTTAAGTACGCTAGCTACTCGTTCACATGGATGATGTGTATATTAAATTATTAATTGTAATACAGATCAATATGTACTACTACATATAAAATTTACTTACCTACACAAATAGAAGGATGACAATGAAACTTTTGCCGCAGTAGTTTTTAGTACAGTAAATATGGAAATGTGTATTGTATATATTACTCTATGTATGTAAAAATGTAAACGTATACTTGTAATCTAAATCAAATGTACTATTCCCTTGTCAAATATGTGTATCTATTACCTACGTTATCTGTATCTGCGTAGCGTAGGAATTATTAGTACCTACTTTTAACTTACAAGCGCTAGTTTACGTAGTTCAGTATGCTTAGTGACTAGTTTAGATTTTTAGAGTAGCAAATGACCGTTGTCGCCCATTGTAAGTCAATTCTATTTAAAATCAAAGTGTCTATAAATAGAGTAGCAACTTTTTCGAAATATGCTAGCAATCTATAATCTAATTGTAAGCAAACTATTGGTATTCTATATAGAGTCTCTCTGTTGTTTGTACGCACTCTACGTACAACACTGCAAACAGCTTGTTTGTCTTTAGTATTAAAATCCTATTGTAGAGTTATTATGTAGCGTAAGTGTTGTGTTACCTATACCATACCTGTCAACGTATTTCTGAAATGACATTTCTGTGAACGATAATATTATTACGTAACTAAATAGCAATGTAGACACATATTATTATTTATTAAAATTTGTTTATATACCTACAGCAGTAGCAGTAAATGGAGAATGAATGTTAATTTGTTTTGCATGCATCGTTACAATAATAGTAAAACAAGTATGTATTAACAACGGCTTTTCATATAATAAATGAGAATCCCAATATAAGCGTTTACATTTCTTCTACTTTTCCATTCATTTCTATTGATGCATAATGGTGCTACGCCAGCAATGAATAAACCACAACTTATGTAATTGCACCAAATTTCACTTACAAAATTCAAGGCATTTTTCGTCAACTAAAGAGTGGTGAATCGAAAAAAGAAATTGGCATACAGCAAACAAGCATATTTCCTTCCAATTTCATATGAAAATGTCTTCTAATAAAGCACAAGTACTTTGTGTAGCTTTATTTCTTCATCATTCTTTTAGTGAATAATTGCACATACCTACTTTAATTTAATCTACATTGGCTTTTGGAAAGTGGTCGCATTGATTCCCTAATCACACCACTTTACGTAACATCATATTTGACTTGTTCCTTTTTGTTCGCCTTTGTATTCGAAAAAGTTTCCACATTATTGCACATGAAAATGTATTTTAAGAGTTTATTCCATACGATTTGCATTAAAACGGTTTCTTACTCTTTACATGTTAAACTTGTGGTAGAACTCTTTGAATCAAGCAAGACACACGCAACCGATTTTAATGAGAATTATACCAATAATATTGTAGAAACATTATCTACATTTGGTATGATACAAAATTTCCAATCAATCCTTGATATATTTTTTAAAAAAATATTAAAGTTTCGAAACCTTGTTTATCGAAAATACGCTAATTAGGAGTAGGCAAACCGTTTTGATGGATCGTATGGAATAAATCCTTAAGTAAGCGCAACACAATACGAATTTCTCGTCCCAAGAAATAATATGAATCAACATTTTCTTAAAAATAATATTGTTACTTAAGGTAGAGCCAGTAAAATCTATAAACACTAAATCGAACTCATAAAAGTAACCACATATAAAACCGCCGAATTCATACCTATGAGCATTTAATTTTGAACTGATGCGATGTATTAGTTTCTTTAGCCTGATTTGTATTGCATATTAAATATCTTTTAAGGAAGCACAATGCGAATTTCTCGTTTCGCACGTTGTATCTCGTCTTATTTCTTCATTGTTTTAATACAAAATTAAAAATATTGTGATTATACATCCGCTATTGGTTAAAGTAGCTTTCTGTGAAGTAATAATTGATTGAATGCAGCAGGCAACTTTCCTCTTGTTTGTAGTTTGTATAATATTACAAATGGTTCCAATGCTACATGAGACGCCTCCTACTATTTGGAGCCGAAACTTACAACAGAGGGAAGGGTGGAGGAGAAAGCAGAACAAAAATGTAACGGAAGAGTGCACGAGTTGAAATCTTTTCGCAGCACATTGCCCGCTATGCAATGCACACCCTATAATGAACGGAGTTAGGTTTGGATAGGAAGTATTAGTACCTAGCTCAAGTATAATTCAGAACCGGACACCGAATAAGTATGAAATCGCTACAATTAGCAATTGTTTAAGTTGCTAATTGCATTTACATTGAAAGTAAACATTTTCAAATTTGCATCTTCAGATTATCGAAAATATGAAATACACAAAATATTCATCAAACTTCGATGTAAATAACTGGAAGTCAATTCTTTGATATTTATATCAAGGGAAGTACATGTAATTAAAGTGATATTTTGGGTCTGTGCCTTCTTTAAATCTGAGAGGGAACATGGGAAATCTTTTGAAAAATTGTCAAAATATTTTACCTATTTAAACATTCCATTTTGAGTTAAATAAGCAAAATGTCTAACAAATTACGAGCAAATTGATGTTATTTCTATAAACACAATACTCGAAATTCAAAGAAACTATAAATAAAATGTTGGGATTAGATAAATTAGAAGAGTTTGGTTAGAATAGGTGATTTTGTAATTGCAGTTTCTTACAGTTAAAATATCCAAATTATTCCCAGATAGTTCCTTTTAAATAAAATTTCATCCGTTTTTTTGAAATTTTTGAAAAAATGTACAATAGTTTCTGTTGCTCTTGTGGAGAATCATTTCGATAGGGTAACTAAGACCAAACTTTCTTTGTAAGTCAGATATCTATATGCATTCCTGGTAGACGCTTGTCTATCTCATCATTGACTGTCACATCTTGGTACTCGGAATCCTCTTCGAATCTAATCGTTGGGTCAATTATTTTCTATGGATATGATCCGATGCAATCTCCTATTTGAAATTACTTACAAATCTATTCATATTATTTGGTATAGTTGCTCTTTATCAGGATACGTGCCTGTATGTATGTTATACGTTGTGGACACCCACGCTATTAACGATATAGCTAATACTGAAGTTTCGATTGACGAGGTCTCACTTAAACGAACCATTAAGTATGCTTATATATATCACTCCACTTTTTACCTTTTCGTCGCGTTTACTATATATATATCATAATTTTGGAACCTTAGAATAGAAGTCCTATACCATATACCAGCTGCCCCTAATTAATCGTTAATTTGTGATTCAGATTATTTATTAATGAATTAATGGAACATTAGATCTTAGAAAAAGAATAAAGCTTCGAATCATGTGATGCCAACCCAAATTTTATAGCAATTATTTAGACCCAAAAAAATACAACAGGAAGCATAAAATCAATTGCTTTGTTAGGAAAAAGTACAAAATATTCTCCCGTTTTAAAAAAGCAATGCTTTTTAAAGCTGCTAAATACTAATGTTTGCAGTTTGCTCTTCAATATTACACAATTTATTGTAATTTAAAAAAGCAAAAAAGATTGCAATGCCATGGATAGAATTGCGAAAGGCAAAGCAATTATACGTGTGTGTATTTATATTCAATTGATTAGTATATTTCCAAAAGTTACTCTGAATTCGGAAACGAAATGAAATGAATATTTCACACATGAATAAGTAAAGTAAAAAAAAGTATTGGCAAAAATTTGGACAATGATGTATGCGCAGATTTAATTAAGATTACATTTATAAAGATAACACTCTATGAGATATTTCAAAATTTGCGAGTTCATTTATTTTTTTCACACGAAAATCATCTTCACGTTATCTACTGATATTACAACAAACGAAATAATAGTTACAGCTGTTTACAGTACAAGTGAACATATTTCTTTGTCATATTTTTTTGTATTTGTTACATCTACAGACAGGACAGCCTAATAAGTAGGTACATCGGTACATATAAAGCGTAAACGATACCTGAAGTAGTATCTACTTAACTGTAAGAGTATACTGCAACTTGGCTACTTATTCTTTTGCATATAATTCTTATACTATTACTTTATAAGATCATACATAGCTGAACTACTGTTATGTACTTGTTTCTTAATTTTAATGCTCAAAATATACATATTTATGTATGTCTGTTCTTATTAGTATTATTAATTCATAAAAATCAATTTGTGTTTACGTAAGTATTACGCATTCCATTATAGACACTGAAATCAGATGAATACATATACAATACAACATTATTATATAATAGATATACCAACATAACGGTAAATTGACTTTTCCAACTCCAATAATTATTTTAGCAAAACTTATAACAAACGTGTATTTTTGTATAATACCTACGTATAATATTATGCCTACAAACTACAAATACATATTATTGATCGAATATTTTAAGCATATATATCTCCTTAGTGTTAAACAACACTATTCTACAAATAAGCAATCCGTTTGAAGGTGAGTAAGTGTAAGTGTATGTCTTGCCTAACCCTTAATAAACATCCATGGTGTAAGTGTAATATAAACTTACTACTTGATGCTTGTCGCTTGTTAATGTACGTCCTAAATATAGCTCTTTATATAATTGACTGATGCATTATAAACAGTTTGTTTATAAGGTTATTAAACAGCTAGTTACAGGCTGATAGACTGCTCTACTTATGAATGGTATGAGGGTAGACAACATTTACTGCTTAAACTTAAGTACAGTAGATACATGTAAAACTTTGTTTGCCTTAAGATCTATAGAGAGTCGATTCAAGAAAATACAATCTGATCTCATTCTGTCCCATCTTCCTTACTTCCTGCATCTTTTGATTGCTTGACTGGAAACTTGAAACAAATTCTATCTTGGCTTGATTTGGTCTTGCTCTTTTCCTTAACATAAGTTTTCATTTATTCTCCGCTACTCTTTTCTACAGTTTTACTGATCTGTGCTCTTGATTTGACATTTATTTAAATATGTTTACCTCTAAACTAAAATCTCCACTCCAGTCAATTAGATAGGTAATAGTATAATAATAATGTACGTACAATATCGCCGTGTAGCTATGTCCTAGTGTTCTACTGTGTAACATTTGCACTTAAAGTTGACAATTAGTAAGGGTTTAATGTTTAGTACACACAGAGTACAGTTATAAAGTTTATGTGAACATTTATAGACTGGATAAATATCTGTAGGTAATGTTACTAGTATTTGTTTTGGATGGGAATTGCAATTATTGAATGTTTAATGCTTACACACTGGTTAAGTAGGTACACACTCGACTATTTCCACTTTACAACATCTTGGTGAATATAATATGCATAGGTTTCATTATGTTAATACATATTCTGCAATATTTTATAGTATTACATTTCGTCTGTATATATGTACTGATAGATAGTGTTTGTATTTTCTTACATAGTAATATGTATATTTTAAGTAAGTCTGGATTCAGGATGTGACAATCAACCATCAATGTGTTGCATATATTATCGGAGTAGGTATATGTATATGTTTACTTCTCAGAAAGGTAATTGTTTATCTTCTGCTCTAGAGGTATGTATATTTTATGCGTTTCATGTAGATTCCATTGGTTTTTGTTGAGTAAATAAGTTAGGATAGGGTTGTTGTGTGTCTCTTTCTCTTTCTTTTTCATCGAGAAAAGGAGAGACTGAGAATTCAATTGAATTGTACAGAACAGACTGAAACTTATTTTCTGTCGCAATCCGTCTTGATCAGACAGGTTGTATGTGTGTATAGCGTTAGATTGTGTGTGTATAGTCAGACAGTACAATATGTAAAAGTTTATTTTGTCTATGTAGGTAATGTATACCCATGCTATTATGCTACGATACAGTATTAGTACATGGACCTCTATAACTTTAGTTCATTACTGAGGTATATAGTAGAAAGTTTCCTGGCTATAGACATTCGGATAGTCTACAGATAAAACTTTTAGCATGGCATTCGTCCCTACAGTCTCTACTGGTTATATAAGTAAATAGTTTGGAAGGATGTCATTGTCAATTTTACATCCGATCTGACAAAAAAGCAAATCCTAGAAAGTCACTGTGTTTGTATATGTATATGCAGATATATAGTAGTTGTTTGAAAACTGAAGAGTACATTGTGGTAGGTAGTGTAGAAACAAGAGGAGAAAATCACATAGAAAGCCGTGTCATTCAATAATCACACAATTTAGAGTATTCTTGAGAAAGTGGAGCACTTGAGGCGTCACGCCACAATTTGTCAGTTCCAATTCTTTCAGATTCCTCAGACTAGATAGCGAGCACAAGGTCGACGGAGCTATGTTCGTACAACCTAAAGACAAATAAAAATGTACACATTAAATAACAGAACGACTCTTATATACATATGTACAAACACGTATATATACTGACGTCAGGAAGTAATATTGCGTTTGAAATGGGACAGCTGAATGCACGTAGGAGTCCTGTCAACTCTTACAGGCAGTCATTTATTTCCTAGAATTCATTTTGGCCTGGCTTTTAACAAAGATTCTCATGTTCCAATTCAGTTGTAGTGAAACACAAATGGATTTCATTAGTGATTAATACTGATTACCGAATAAGTAGAAATCTTGGCTAAAATATGTAGAGCAATGCAGACGTCATCGAGTGATGACATTAAATGACATGACCGTCAGGTGCAAACCGACATGCACAAAGAGAAAGTGCAGAAACTGCCATGTCGTTCAAATTGAATCTGGCATTAGGAAGAGAAAGTACGTTCTGTACGTGACATATAATAAGCCAAAGCTAAAGAACATACACAGATCAGTCAGCCAACTCAAATGCTTTGTGAAAACGTAATTTAATGGTAATGTCAATTTTGTTGGCTTGTCTCGTCGTGAATAAGAATTGATAAGTATATGTGACTGACTGAGCTAACTACTGCAGCTCTGGAACACGGCTGAGTAATATATTCTTATGATATAGTTGAGTTTAGATGGAGAGTTGAGTCAGTTGATGCTGGTCTAGTGCGAGTCTCACTGACCTCATTTTCTTTTTATTTGGCTCGATTCGCCACTCAATTCATATCATAAGACTTACACGCTCGTAGCCTTGCACAGTTAAAAAGTAGGCACACCAGAGGTACATAAGTGAATTATTGATGTTCATTAATAAAAACTGTTGTGCTGAATAAAAATTGTATAAGTTGACGGGGAAGGCTTAAGTAGGCCCATTGTACATTGGTAGGTGGAGGAGAAGAAGACGTAGAAATGCATAAATTATGCATACCGGCAACGGAGAGATACTGGAGTTTCTTCATGGAGACCATATGATGAACTGAGGCATCGCGAATACTGCACCACCGCAGGGACAACACTTTCAGGCTGGACATTGTCGCCAGGTATCCGATGCCAAGGTCCGTTATCATGCTGCAGCTGAAAACATAAACATACAAATTCAAACTTTCTCACTTTATTTTGCTTTTACTTCAACTCTCCACTGCTCTCATACACAAGGAGCTATAGTGCTACACGTCCAACTCTAAATAACTCATCTCTTACAAGAAATCTCTCGGAATTTAATTGGCTACTAAGAAATTAATACTGATGAGGTCTGGAAGAACTGGGTTGAAATGCCTACGTTCTGATATTTACTCTAGACAGAATACCCCACTCTTCAGATTTAAATTGCCTTTCATTTGCTGTGACATTGACAAGTAACAACTACTCTGCCTGAATAATTTAGATTCGTAGACTCCACACTTCAAACATTCCACTGAGTACAGCGGGAAACATTTTCGAAGATCTGACCTGTAGAGCCAACGCTGTACAGCCCAACAAAATGGGTTGAAACTATTACAAGACTAATTTAAAATACTATACTATTGATAAAAGTGGGTCACTCAATGGCTTGAATTTATTGGTATCTAATTTTCATACCACGAATTCCGACATTTCAATATGAGCATGGGGGTCATGGGACACTTTCAAAATAGTAACACAAGGCAATTAACTTAACAAATTGACCCAAGAGACCATCCTAAGAAAAATGTTAAAAGGGGAATTTGTGGACAGTTTCTTCATGGACGGACACGGTTAATATAGAAACTAACACAAGCCTTAACAGAAAGCTCGCCCTAGTAGGGCTACCCTGTATACTCCGCTTTATGGAAAATCAACTCGTTGACGTTAAAGTGATAGAAAAAGAGAAGGAGGATTAAATTTTTATTTTTGATAAATCAAAAATTATTTAAAATATGACCACAAATTATGATTACTTAGAAGTATTAAGGTTTTCATAAGAATTGAATGTACTATTAACTTCTATCTTAGGTAGAAGCAGTATCAGAATTTTTATACCATCTTCATAACAATTTAGTAGAAGCATAATGGATATTTTGATGTACATTTTCATACATTAACTGCTAAAATGAACAATAAGTTATCTCGGTAACCTGTCTACCGATTGTGCTCCTTTTGAATAGGGTCCGTCATGGTCCCATATGCTATAATGTTTAAGCATAATTTGGTCAACCTCTGTCTGTACGTTCGAGAGTTATAGTGCTAACAGAGGACGGACAGAATGTGTGATTCCATAAGCTATCTAAGGGCGAGCTAAAAAGTACTTTTAGACACGGGTTTGAGGCTATTTGGCGGATTCCAGTAAGTTAATATGTATTATTGAGATCAGAAATAGGTCAAAATGTGCAGCTGTAGAGGTAAACTGAAAATGGACACTAAAAATAAATATTTCTGTAGGTGAGAGAAAGTTTTAAATTATATTAAACGAGACTAGGATAGTTTCTAGACTTAGTACACGCATATTACATTAGATTTTTGACATTTACTGCTGAACGAAGGGACATTATGATATTATGAGGTTAGAGTGGGAGAGGGGGCTAAGAGCGAAAAGCTGGTGTCAATAAGTAATGCGAGCTAATGGCTTATTCATTCAAGTGTAAGAGCAGAAGCAGTAAAAGAGAAAGTCAGTAAAAGTGGGGTAGGTAGATAAAGATATTAAAAACTATGCGAATGTAAAATGCTACTTTCTGCCACTAATACAAAATGGGATGTTGAGTAAGCCACTTTTAGACAAGAAGGAAGTGGAAAGATCGATAACTCTAAATTAAAAATAACTTAGTTGGATTTTTCGGCTAGTTCATAATTGCATTTGAGCTGCTCGCAAGAGAAGAAGAACTTTCCCCAGAAATATATCAAACCAAACTAATATCTTTATTGCATAGGAAATTCCTAGCTTACGCTTCCCTACGAAAACTTCACACGAACGGTTGTTTGCATAAGGAAGAATGCGGGAAAGGAGTATCTGTGAGTGGGAAAAGAACATTTTTCCTGATGAATATGGACCATATAAATGCAAATTTGATCTCAAGCCAGTTGGAAACGCTGCTTAGGATATGTAATGCAAAATCTCATTTATTTGGAGAACCTACTATCTCCGTCTCTTATT
>JAAAYG020016080.1:0-20790 GCA_009936455.2 Tomocerus minor
TGATGAAATGTAGCTACTTTCGCGCGAAGCGCGGAAAATTTTGAGCATTTATCCAAAAATATTCTCTTTTTCGGGAAGACTCGAGCCCCCAGAGCCTCCCTTGGATCCGGCCTTGTGTTACGAAGACCTGGGCTCGACCCCCCCCTCCCCTTGAAGACTTCTGTGAAGACTTTTTTGGACCCCCACCCCCCCCCCCTAAGCTGTCTTCGTAGTATATGGACGCTCCCTAAGATTCTGAAAAGTAAATGATTTGTCATGTCATGTTTGATGTTATCTTGTATCAATTCATTCATTACCATTTGGAGAACTTTCTTATTTTTACCTAATAATAATAATGTATACAAACATACTTTGGGTTCAAATAAATGTCTCTAAATCCATTTTAATCTGAAGAAATATTTAATTTCGATGTTTATTAATGATCGTAAACCGGATTCAATTACTATTAAATATATGGGGACATGGGGTTAAGATTAGAATTATTCAACCTTTCATTTAGTAACTTGGTTAGTAACTGTTTATATATAAATGCATGTGCATAGAACGCAATAAGCAACAAAATGAATAGAAGAATGCCAAGAAATGTGAATAAATGTCCAAGCGGGATAACAATAATATTACGTCGAATGTATAAATGGCAGATGGTTACGCATCAAGCAGATTTCAAAAAAGTGTAAGCAATTAACAAATTGGAAAACATAATGAAGTCAAATCATTTACATAACGAACATCAAATGCATACTTTATTAAGATACGAACACCGATTTTTGTCTAACTAGCTTTAACCAGGTTAACAACATTAACATGCATACATTACAGGTGAACATAAGTATTTGGCAGTTATCATTATCAATATTATAATATGGCCTGAAAGAAGATATAGACAACAAATCGTTGGTTTGGTTTTTTTGGTAAGATTACCAAGAGACTGTTAAGTAGTACGTATCGCGAGGAATGCAGCTTTTCATGAAAAAATATTTGCCTTACAATAATCATATCTTAATCATTTTGTTCACAGTATTTTCCAATTGAGAGTCAATTTTCCTGTATTTCTATTTTATGTTTTGCTTTGCGTTTGACAGTTGCCCAATTTTCTCCACCTAATGGATTTGCATTTTATAATGTCTTAATTCTCAATCGCCGCTGCTGCTTCCTGTGCACCGCCTTCACTTTCAAGTCGTTGTACCGTTCCCACGATTTCTGCGTGTTCCTCTAGCAGTCTTGCGAACTCTGTTCTTCGTCGCTCAGCATCTGCCTAATATTCAATACGAGATTCTCTTTTAACATCATGTAATCAACTTCATTAAATATAGCGCACCAAAATTCCTTTGGATCACACAATTTTCAAACAAGACTATTCAGCTACAAAGGATTTTCATTGACGAGCATGTAAAAGTTTGACAGGTTCAATAAACAGGGTTTAAGATATGCGTCATAATGTTTTGTCACAGCAGCATCGTACGTCGTACGATCTATACTCATTAGCTTATTATAGCGCAAAAGGGGACATGCTGAAAGAAGCAAATCCTTACGAAAAATCAGTTCAAAGTTCTGAGCTGAACAAACAAGGAAAGAAATAACAGAATAAAGAAGCTGGCACAAGGATTTAAGCAGTCCAGATTTTCTCGATTAAACGAAAAGGGCAGTAGTACCTAATTGTTCTTATTGTTACTCAATTTTCTTACTATTTCATTTATAGGAGCCAACAATGAATTGTGTGAATGTGTGTGATTTTGAAAGATTGTAGAAATAGGAGATAAATCGAATTCTTATCAACACTACTATGTAGGTATATGGAGAAAATGAGAGTGGAATGATTATATTTTTAAAGTATAGTTGCTTTACAGGATATTTGTGATGATTTGTTTTGATAGTAAACTGTTTCCATTCAATGTGCTATATGCTGTGTGCTGTGGTTTCCAGTGAATTATCTCATTTTGGTGTGATCTTACTAAACATTTAAACAAGTTCTGATCTTTCTTAATGTAAATGTTGGGGTGTTGGTTCCGCTGACGAAGTTAATAATGGTTTTTGGACATTTTGTGTTTAGACTGTCACTAGAAGGTCTAATGAGAGCATCGGAATGGACGAAATGGTAGTCATACCAGACGGATGGTACTAAATGGACAAGACGACAAAGTTATTGGAAAGACACCAAGACGTTGTACAGACAATTTAGACAATTTAGAAGGTACAAGTTGTACAAACAAATGGTACAATTAAGTAATTTGAGGTTGTAGACGATACAATACAAATGATAACGTCGGCTGCACGCATAGCCAAGAAACTGGAGCTGAGTGTTGACAGTGTACTAGTGTACACACAGGTAATTTTAATTGATGCGTGTGAAGTGTAAGGAAAACGATAAAACAAACAAAACGAAAACAAAATGGACGAGAGACACTCGTTTTAATGGCACCTGAATCTCTTCAACGGTACGGAGAGAACTCTGATCTACATCCTGTGCTTCTTGCTCAACTGGTCCATCAATATCCGCCACGACAATGCTAACAGATGTTTAATGTATTAAATGATTCGATAGTTTAAGTGCGTTGCGTCAGTATATTTTATAAATGTAAAACTATTTCTCTTCTTCATTTGCATTCAAGTAAAAATAGTTTTTCAGTCGTAACTAAGTCGGAATTAAGGGCTACGTACGTAGGTTATTATCTACAAATACATCTACAGCGTCTGTATTTAGATATACGTCGTAATACAATCCATGATTTGGTTATTACGTAAGTAATATGCAAATTATGTAATAAAATTTTTATATTAATTATGCCAAAAATTAGTCGAAAATAACTGGGATCGTAAATTCGGCATTCGTACGTGAAAAATATACAAAAAAGTCTTGTATTGGTATTTGTCTCAAAAACAACTAGCGCAATTTTAAAATAATGTCAGATCGATCGTACTAAGTGGCAAAGCGAAAAAGCTAGCAGCATATGATAATATAGCAGCAATGCAGCCAGTAGTGTATATATTGCTATTATCTGCATTATTTTTTTCATTGCATCATTGCAGATTAAAAGAAATGCATGTACAACAGGCCCATTTTGTAACGTATCATCGAATAAGACTTTCTGCCAATGCATTATTGTTTAGAATATCGAGCAATTACTGTGTGAATTTAATTTGCCAAAAGCAATTTTGCAATTTCTTCGGCCAGTCTTACCTCACTGCTGCCGTAATATTTGGATCTTCTTCATTAGTAGAAGGTACTTGTTCAGACTCGAGTTCGCATTCTGTCGGTTCAGGCTCTGGCTGTTCATTTGAATCTAAATCGAGCTGTTGTTGTTGTTGTGGCTCTGCAGTATCCGTATCTTGTAGAACTATATAATGTATTTTGTTATTACGATATTTGTTGATGAATTATTGCATATCTACTTCATTAGTGTTCAAATCACAACAAGTGAGTCAATTGCAACTGCAAAGTAATGAAACATACATCTGCAGTTTTTAGTAAATAAAACGAGAAACATTTATGGAGAAGAAGAGACAGTAGACGGACACCGAGAAAAGAAAGATGAAGAATAAGGCGATAGATTTCATTCGAGCAGAAGTAGTGAACAGATTTAAGATTGGATAAAATATCCATGTATCCACATACTTACAGAGACATGACGAGTTCCTCTCTATTGAGACAAGGTGCGGCAGTCTCGTTAGAAAATGCGAAGACAATTAGTTAAAGAACATTATAGAGATGAGTCGGTTTTCCCTTCTCCTTTTGCTATAAATGTTGGAGACTGTAGAAAGACTTAGACATAGACTAATAGAAATTAAGAATTAGATAAAGTAACATTAGTCAACGAAGAGTAGAAGAGAAATAGTAAAATTGAAAGACGAAGAAGGAGATTGAAGAAAAGAGGAAAAGTACTAATTCCGTCTGATCCCTGAAATTAGGTCAGATGAGAAGTGAGAGAAAGTGCATTCTTATAGATAGAGAGATACACCAACAGCACAGATGCAATAGACGCAGTAGAAACGTTAAGTGAGCAGATTCTAACACGACAATATTATATGCATGAAAATGTAAACTGAAATGGAAAGAAATCAAACCACTCTCAAAGGGTTTCACTCAACCTGGACTGGGATCTGCGATTTCTAAATCGGTCTCTTTCTCTTCGATTTCTAAATCGTTCTCTTTTTCTTCGATTTCTAAATCGTGCTCTTTCTCTTCGATTTGAATGTCACACACTTCATCCATTGTAACCTCTTCGTTTATCTGAACATCTACATCATCTTCTATTACCGCATCCTCAATTTCCTCTATTTCTACATCCTGCTCACCCTTATCTCCAGTATCTTCTGCTGTGCCTTCTGCACTACTCGCGGGGGCTTCGGCCTCCGCCGCTGCTGGGGCAATTTCCACCGGCGTTTCCGCTGCTGCTGCGGCGGGTTCTGCAGGGGGCTGCTCAGCTGTAGGCGTAGGAGGTTCCTCTACTACGGGCTCCGGTTCGGGCTGTGTTGGAGGAGGAGCTTCAGGGGCCGGGGTTGGTTCTGCGGCGGGCTCTTCCTTCACCGGGGCCTCAACTGGGGCTGGTTCTGGAGGTGGGGCTGCGGCTTCCACTGCGGGCTCTTCAGCTGCCTTCACTGGCTCTTCAACGGGCTCAGGCGCGGGTGGGACAACCTCAGCAGGCTTTTCTGGCTCCGCTGGTGCAGGGGCGGGCTCTGGGGCAGGAGCTGGTTCTGGTGTGGGTTCGGGCTCGGCAGCTGGCGGCTCTGGTTGTGGTGGTGTGGGCGGAACTTTGATTGTCTCTTCTGCTTTCGCTTCGACAGGAACAGGAGCCTCTTCTTCTTTCTTTGGTATTTTCACAACGACTTTCTCTTCCGGAACGTTTTCCACCTTTGGCTTAATCTGTGGAGGTTCGTTGACGGATTTTCTTGGTCCCGGTACAGTGATATCAATGTCTTGCCTCGGAGCTGTAGAAGACTTGACTTTAGGTGCTTCTGCTGCTGCTGCTGCGGCGGCGGCGGCTGCTCTCCTTGGAGGCGGTGTTGGTCCATCAGGTTTGGCCAATGCTCGAGTTACCCACTTAGATTCGTATTCCTAGTCAACAGCAAGTCACTTCCTGTGTTTAGTTGTCAAGATCACCTTAGATATATGTCAATTGAGATATCCTACCTTTCTTTCTTTCGAAGGCTCATCTGGAAGACCTAATATCGTTTTCTTGCTTCGGTATAATGGCTGATAAATTTCTGCAGGTCAAAAATTTCTCTTTACCAATTTAATTCACTTGAATTACTAGCACTACATTTGTCAACCATTACCTACTGTTATAGTTAGTGCTTGCATTAGTTAATCAAATATTTTGGAATCCTCACTAACGTTTAATGTACTGTCTTCCGTAATTGGCCGCATCTCTTAGCTTGAAGTAGTAAGACCTGAAGTTCACATCATCTCGGATTTTATCTTCTGGATAGAACCGTCTCCTCTTTGGTATCGGTCGCCCTCCAGCATACGAAAGACACGCTAAATTCCCTGAGCCTATAATGGAACACACACTTCAAAGTTCCTTTCCGGCTTTCTTGATGAATTGTAACCTCATTGAAATGATCTTCTTCATGGTTTGATAAAGTTGTAACTGTTACATTTTGGAATATATGGGAAAACGTACCTCTTAGCGCTACTTTGTCGGGATCTTCGTACATACTCATCCTATAGATGTTGTTTCTTACTTGGCTGTATGGGATGTGTGGATTATTTCGATCGTGAACATAACGGCGACGAATATCAATTGCTTCTCTCAGATCATTAGATGATCTACATATGAAATTAGAACGCATATTACAAGCATATTAAAATATTCGTTGCACATGCTGAGATTATATATCACTATAATGTAGGTAAATAATGGACTTAAAAATATCTCGCTCTATTTTCAGATAATTGTGTATAATGTTTCCTGCAGGCACTAGATAAATAGCATTTTGGCACAATTACCTCAGAGGAATACTTCGGAGAGAGAAAATTGGTGGTGGTAGTCCCTCGTTTATTCGAATCATAAGATTATCCGCATCTCTTCGCATTAGCCGAGTCTCTCTGGCCAAAGTCTAATAAAAAGGAATTAGCTTGCGTGCTTTTAGATTTTATTTTCCTTAAAATCCTACCTGAATATTATTATGGTCCGTGACATCTTCGATGTATGAGATCTTGCTCAATGGAAGTGGTCTTTGTCTCGGCGGTGGAGTCGGAGCTACGTTGACAATGATGTAGTTGAGTCCACTGTCGTAGCTTCTGCCCCGGTCTTGCTCCAGTTCATCATAGAGTTGCTGCACACGGACAGGAGAAAGTCCACGACGAGGTGGTGAAACGGCAACTAGACGTTGATGAGCGATATGGGGTACCACCCGATTGTATGCACCCCCCTACATCAGTCTTTCCAATGTTATTTCCATCCTTTGTTGCTCTATCATTACCCTTTCTAAGCTTCATTCAGTTACTGCTGCTACCAAAGCCAAGTTTCCCGGTTTTTTATCCAGTTTCCAAAAATTAAACGGTATTTGTACATGGGCAACTAATTTCGCCATTTATTTTATCAAGATCTGCCCTGCTTACTCGGAAGAGGTGGGTATTGTAATTGCAAATATGTACTCTTTTACTATTTCTGCACCTTAATAAACAATTGTAGATGTACATTATTAGAAAATTATAGTGTTGAAAATAACTTGTACATAAATCATTAAAATTGGTTACGCAGACGGTAAATAAGGAATTGGGTTCATTCGTAACCTGATTTAATGAACAGTGCAGTGTAGCGAGAGATAAATTATTTGCTATACATACATAGCATATGTGCAATCCAGTACACAGTAATATAGTCTATTAACTGGATCTCTGTATCGGGGAAGTATTTTTGTTTGGGTAAGTACCCATGCATGATGAAATGTGTTAAAACTGCTACATCTGTTATAGTTTTGCACTTGGTGTAGTGTATACCAGGGCCAGAATGTTCGCTAGTGTCTGCAGCATAGATCTGAGCTTTTTTACTTGTATTTGTGTTTCACCTACGCAAAAGGCTAAATATAAAGCTAAGAGTTCATATTATCGTTGATCTGTATTTGAGGCACAGATAGAAAATCATCTTTTGCTGCTCATCCATGCCATGCTTAAAAGCGTATTGGGAACTCGGCAATATGTCATATTCAACCGCCTGTGTATTTTTCCGTCGTTTTCTTCACGTACTTGCTGCTTACCTTATTATGTCCCGGTATCTTATACTAGTAGCACTTCCTCTAAATTACTACGGTTTGTGCTAAATATTTGAACTCTATTCGTATATTTTGTGGATTATATGGGAGGAATGTTTTCTGAAGTATATGTCCTACGGTAATGTTGGGTATTTGGGTCTTTCTGTGGAAATTGTATGTTATTTACGATGTTGTTAGATATCTAGAGAATGATTTGAGTTTGAGGATTGAAGAGTGTACCTTCCCAATGTAGGGTGCAATTGCCAGCACGGTGTGTTGACGATGATGGTGAACTGTCTGTAAAAACGGGAGCAGCGGCTACCAAAATTGAAGAAACATTTGTGAAATGATTTGGCACGAAATCGAATGCACATACAGACTACAAATGAACAAAAGGGAGAAACTGAATACTGAAATGATAATATTCTCATCGTATCGAGCTAAACGAATGTGTCTAATAAAGTAAATGTTTTCATTCTCCAGTCTATCAAGGAGATTTGGCAAAAATCCATCCAATCTACTTCAATCAGTTTTCTAAAAGGGAGCACTATCATGAACTAACATGAACTAGGGATATCGCATTACAAATACTAAATGTAAATACCTACAACAACGATTTAATACTACTGGGCAGGCTACGTTTAAATTAATCAGATAACTACTACATATTATTTGTATTGACTTTGTTGCCCCTTTGCCGTTCTTGTATGAGCGAGCAAAGGTATTTTTACGCCAATTTGTAAAACAAAGCTTGTAAATAGTCCAAATCAAATTTCAACCAACCCCATGCATTAGGATCACGTACAGAAGTCAACATCAAATAAATCATGGTGATGTAAATTTTTAACACTTATTTGGTTACAATTATGTCATATCTGTGGTAATTTACATAAATAAATAGATGCTCAGTAATTTGTGATATTTATGGCAAATGGAATATGACATAAGGGTTTTCTTTTCTGACGTCAATCGTGTGATGATGAATGATGTTCATGTTTTCATCTCTATACAAATTGTATGACAGTACCTTTTAGGTAATGTAAATGTTTCTCTGCAGTTTGAAGATTTGATGTGTTCTTTTCAACTAATATTTACGCTTCATAACTTTTTTCTACCAAAGTAAGCTGTGCGGAAAAAAGTTTTTAAATTGATTGGGTTAAATATAGGACTGCGATCGTATGTTATATAAAACTTGTATAATAAACACAAATGCTAGCCCTTTCCCATGACACAATTGAGGAAAAAAGTTGTTTTGACTTCTATTGCTCGGAAGTAAATTGTGAAGCAATAAAAGATGCAGAAAACTTTTTTTTCTACTAAAGTAAGTAGGTGACTGAAGAATGTAAAGTTTTGGCATAAGGCTTCCTTCCATTGCATTGGACGCAAAGGTTTTAAATGATTTGGCATTGACAAAGAAAAGGGAGCTATGTTATGTAAAACACTGAAACTCCTACACATTCCACGTGGACTGTTTTTTCCGCTGCAAAAATTGGATTGACTGTGACATTGAAATGGAGTGTGTGTCCTATGTAGTAGCGCTAACTGGGAAATGTTTACTACCGGAATTGCTTACGGTTATATGAAACGACCCGGTAAAAAAGACGCTAATGCATAATTTATAAATAGTTCTCCATATGGCACATGTATGGATTTCCGTGTCTATACAGCAAAAACTGTCTGGCAAAATCATTGCAAAAGATTCACAAAAAATGGACATCAAAAATTACATTTTCAAATATTTCTTTATTGCCTCTACATGTTAGGTCTAACAAAATAAAGTTTTTAGTTGTACTAATAGTAGCGTTAGAGCATGAGATTACATATTAATGATGGTATGATATATTATATAACTGTTATTTCAGCCTTAGCCTGGTTCTGCAGCATATTTAAATTCAAATGACTTTCCTTATCATGATTATTACATTTTTTTATTTCAAGAACATTTATTTTCTAAATATCTGTCAGAGCAAAGCAGATCGAGTAAAACAAATGGAGTTGTATTAATGGTTTTGAACCTTATTAAACATAATCCTAGACATACTACAGACTATTAGTATGCAAAATGTGGTATAGGATTACTGAAATGACACACTACAATAAGCAGCTATTTATGGGTGTAGTTAATTAGAGTGAGTGTTGGTAGGGAGTGGATAACATTTCCTGTAAATGTAAACTAAGAGTAGATATTAACGTTTCGCATATAGTTCAATAGCAGTCTGCGTCATCAGTTCTATCTGCTAATAATAATTCAGATAAAAGTAAGATCCCTAGTGCTACAATGCAGAACAAAGAGTGCTAGGTGTAGGTAGTGTGTACAGAGAGTGAGTCGTATGCATGTTTTCGTATTTGAGTGTTAATCGAGAGACGATGAGTCAAACTGTTGAAATCCACGATGTCATTTCAGTCAGTCAGCACAGAAAGGCATCCCACTCGGTATGTTCCAATTCAAAATTCAAAAGAAATCCAACGTAACGTGCTGGTGTCATGGGCCATGAAGGGCAGGAGATGTGTGTGGTGAAATGTGGCGGGTGTGACTGGACGGGGCAGGGCAGAAGGGAGAAGGTGATGTTTAGTGATAAGAGAAGGTTCTGTAGTTATTTCCGTAAGGAGACTTGTAGGAAGCAGAGGAAAAGTAAGAAGCTCCCCCGGGCCCGTCTCCGGTGCTCCGGGTAGACTCCGATGTGTAGGAAGTGGATCTCGGACCAGCACCTGTGTTACGAGTCGTGGACTCAGACGTGGTGCTGTAGGATTTGCTGCTCCCGGGAGCTCCTGACGATGAAGAAGTAGAGCTGTAGGTTTTAGAGTATGAAGATACATTGGAGCCATAATCTTCGCTCCGAGGTGATCGGCTGCTGGGAGTGTCCAGGGATACATAGTGCCGAGAAGGCGTCTACACAGTCAAACATCAACAACGACTTGACGTCAGAGCAAAGAAATCCAACCAACCAATCCATTCACTTTAATATTCATATCCTACTAGCCCGTAATGTCTCGCATCTTTATGCAATCCATTATTTCATTATCTGACATGACATAACATGACACAGCCACCACAAGTTGACATTCACCGCGGACACCAACAAAACCCTTTTGTTCATCTTTCTGTTACCGAAACGCAATAGCATGCATTCAAAGCATCAACGTCACACTGACACAACATACTTGCAACTTTACAAGATCCAAGCAAATTACAATACAAGCTGCACAAATGCTAATTAATCATGGAGGTATTACAACAAAATGCAGGTATCCGAATTCAGGTAGAACTTGTTTGCACTGCGTACACCCGCGCTAGAAAATTGTATGATATATGTTTTTTCGTTGTAAAACTGAATTTTATTAGTTGTGAATGTGAATGTATATATGTGTGCATTCAGGCATTTCCTTAGAAAAAGTATAATTATTAGAGTAGGTAGTACAGGTACCTTTGGAATAGACTGAGATAAATAATAATCACGAATCAACTGATATACCTTAACTATTAAAACTAAATAAATTGTGATTATTTATTCTTTGTCGATAGACGACAGCATTTTAGAAATAAAACAAATTCCGCAAACATCCATTAAATTAATAACATTTCCTCTATTTTCAATTAGGTACCTACAGTATTTTTGTGTATAATAAATTCGTCTTCAGATTTGGTAGTTGAGTAATTGGGTATGTAATATACAAATCGTGGAAGCTTGGCTTTAATGCAGGCTTCTACTGGCTGAAGCTACGTTTTAATCTTATGGAAACTACAAAGCTATGTAAATTAGTGAGTGAGAAAAGAGAAAGATTAGAACTGGAAACGGAAAGAAGAGGAAATAAGAAAAGTAAGTATTTTAAAAATTAAGATTTCTTGTTATACCGGAACGAGTTGGATTGGTGCTGGAGCAGCGTATTGCATTTGCATAGCCGGAGCATTGCATGGGACATAAATTAGCTGATTTGCGTACGGCGTTATGGGACTTTGTATTCCATAAACTGGACCAGGCTGTCCAATTATTAATTCACGAGCATTAAATAATATGAAGGTATACAAGTGAGTATTACAAAGGAATGATTTACAGCTACTACATAAACTACTGAATTAAGATGAAGCTACAAGAAAGAATTCAAACTAATATGCATGGTTAAACTACTTAATACTTTAGTTAGCCACAAAACAGAGAGAAGCGTTTTGAAGTTGTGATGGCTAGTTATATACAAAAAAATGATAGATGCTCTTGATTATCTTAGAAAAGCTACAGAAAAGTTCCGAGATCCTGATAGATCAGTAAAGACGTAAAGAAAAGAAAAGATAATAGAATCAAACTACGAGGAGAAAATAAAAATAGTAACAGAAAAATGGAGATAATTTTCCTACACATTTTTTCTAATGTAAATGAAATGTACAAGTAGATCCCTTGAAGTGTATTACATCTCTAGGAAATAAAGTAATGAGGTTTGATTAGCTAACCGAGTACGAGTACGAAGTTGAGATTCCAGGTCGGGATCCGGTGCTGGAGTACACCCGTCGGGTAGAGTAGTCAGATTCGTAAACCATGTTTATTGATGATAAAGCTCACCAAAAGACAAGATCACTGAAAAACTCACTAGAAACAAGAAGCAACGAGTTTTGATGTAGGTCTTATCGAATTCGTCCGTCGCGTCGCCTTTGATATTAGTTTAATCTTGCCGTTCAGATTGATCTTTAATCTGATGCTAAACTGGTGAAGCAAGAGACTCGACTGGAAAGCGAAAGACACCTTCTTCTGAATTTCACTGTGGATACGATGAGCTGAACATATTGCAGCTATTTTTAATTCAAATATTTGGCTTTTGTTCAATTTCTGCTATTGACTTACGTACATGTGTTTTTCGGCCCCAGTATATTCACTATAACTCTTCCATCTCCCCCTCTTCCTTTTCTCACAAGAAAATGTTTTTACATACGTGAAATATCTGCACATTGCAATGCAGCCTCAGACATGCTAATATCTATGTACTAGGTAGGTACTGATGAATGTGTACAGTGTATCTACCAATGTACACATACAGGAAGAAAAAACATGCATTCCGTGATGAAAAAGAGTACAACCTGTCTCTGTGTACTGATGAACACGTATAAGAAGACTATTATCTATCTAATACATACTGCCACTCCAGAATTACCTTAATTCTGGTAATCTGTTAAGTTACCCGTGTACTTGAAGATGTGCTATTTGTTTTAGAGACTTACCTAGTTCGATTACGGATGTTTACTAAGTAAAAATTTATTTTCAATGTTTGGCTTACATTGAATAGTTGAGAGCCAGAAACACATTTAATGCTTTGGCTTCCTTGTGTGTTTGTTTGAATTTTCTATGTACTTATGCAATTAGTGTGCAGCTGTAAGATACACTTCGAAACAGATCCAATGTCAGCCTGTCATTCTTGACTATAGACAGGAAAAGTTAGATTTTAGCGTCTCATGTCATGTCACGTCATGGTTATAGTGACTACAAGACAACCTTCCACCCCCGCAGTCAAATTACTTTTATTGTTGGAAACCCATTACTCGGGTCGACTAGACTTTACTTTTCTGACACCGAATGAGTAATCATCCACATTCTCCTCCATTTAACTAAATCTACCATCCAATTAATTTTTCTAATAGTGTCAGAAAACTAATCAACTATTTCAAAAGGAATTTATTTTTCCATGCTGTGAATATACTGTGAAATTTTTATGTAGGCTATGCATGCTTATTATATGCAATTAAATCTGGCATGGATTTGGTTATTCAATGTATGTGAAGTATGCATATTGCGTGAAAGGAGAATCTGTGTGATTCAAGAACAAATTAAGTTTTCCCATTCAAAGAATTGCAGACAATTGTAATTGAATTGTACCCAAAAAACCGACGAGTGTTGCATTGTAGTGGAAAGGTTTCACAATGGCGGTGGATAAGTGCGTAGTAAGCTACACCGTTGTAGACACTTACGTCTTCCGTTGTTATTATTGTTTAAACGTCAACACTACTTGATTTGCAATGCTTCTCTCGATGTTTGCAATAAAATTTTTGGGTAACTTTCCAAAAAGTGAGTAAGATCGGTCACGGCCCAAGCTTTAACTAGAGAAGTGGGGCACACCTACTAGTTTGCTCCAATTTCCTTTGCTTTCTCCTAACTTTGCCGACAATGACAACAAAGCGAAGTCAGATAATCGCATTCGCAAGATACTTGTGTTTATGTGTTCGTTTTCTAAAAATTCCATCTTCCGTGTTAGTTTATTCTGAATCAAGGACTGATTTTAGGCGTGAAAATAAATCGTAAGTAGTCTACACTTTCACATGCTATGCTAGTGTACGATACCTACTCCTCCTCCATAACAATCATCTATCTAGATCTAAAATCCAAAGACACACAAAGTTTTAGAAATGTAGTGCGACGAAAAGGAATTGGTCCACTTTCATTCGCTTCCTTGCTTGATTTTAGTATTTCCCCGTTCTCATCTTTTCTTGCAAAATAATTTTTCTAGTAGGTACATCAGAAGGGATAAATAATATACAGAGCAGACATTTAATGCATTGCAGCATTACCTTTAAATCTAGTTAACTGTTTCTGTGAATGGAAAATGATAGCATAAGTTAGTCGCAGAATAATAAGACAACGGGAAGAGTGTGACAGAGCAAAGGAATGAAATGAATATTATGAAAATTGATGATGGAGCATATTATAAGGAAAGATTAGGCTGGCCGCATAAAAGATAGATCATGGCGTTACATATTTGGCAAATTGCCGTGTAGCATCACATTGCTCCTTGTACTATCCTGTACTGAACCGCAGAGAGAGAGTGAGTAATCTAAAGATACATATGAGCAGTTGCGGTGTGGCACGATATGTTATTTTATGACTATTGCTACCTTATGCACATTCAAAAGTATTTATGTACAGGATGAATGTAGGTTCATTTTTATGCACTGTGGCCAGCCATTCTATTACAACCTCCAATTAAGTAATTGGCTTCCCTCATAGTCTCGACTTCTATCTTTGTAGATATGTAAAGTCTTGTCTTGACTGAAATGAAAACCAAGTGCGCAAAATAGCTGGAAAGAGATCACACAATTTGCTGACGGTGATTAGGGAAAGGGAAATTCTTGCCTTCGAGTTTTAAAAATAACGAATGAATCGGAAAGTTCTTTGCTGATAAATCGTTGGCTGTTGGTTTTCCGACTGCACTGATTCCTTCTCGTCATTTCCCTTTATATGTATGCAGGAGTGTAGTGATGTATTCACACTTTTTATTTGATGATAGCCCAATGAAGAGATAGGACAGGAGCCGACAGCTCAGACCACATCGCAGCAGTAAGTGGAGAAAGGGAATTCGCGTACATTGCATTAGAGCGAAGACGAATAACACTTTGCAGAGATGCAGTCGAGGGATGGACACATGGAACTTGTTGTACATTGGAAGTTGTTAGAAAAGTTCGACTGGGGACGAAGATACATTGTAGGTACATGGAAATTATTATCTTAAGGTAGTTTGGAGTTGGGTCTCCGTTTGTCATGTCTTTTGCATGGTGGCCTAATGCAATGTAACCGTCCCCATCGGCCCCTTTCCTTACTCTTGATACTCTCTTGAATCTTTTAAGTCTCGATTCCCTCTGATCTGATCTCGTCCCAGTCTCCTTTCCTTTGGCTTGGCTGGAGCTTTTTATTACTTGCCAACGAGCAATCTTTCTCCTAATCCGCTTCGCACTGGGGAGCAATATTTCAATTGACAGCTGAACAAGTATGCTGCGAATTCTAAACATGTACACGGAAAAGTTGGCAAAGACTCTCTCTCTCCATCCTCAACTCTGTGACTTGACTCAACTCTCTCTCCTCTCCTCTCTGCATTAACTCTAAGCTGTCTCTTTCAATGGAAATCCGCTTCTCTCTCTCTCTGTTGTTGTGGCTGGCCAATGTGGCCAGCTGGAATGAAAACTTTTATTCTGCAATAACATCCTAAACTTACTAATGTATAAAACATTCTTCTACATAACTCCCTTTAAATTTCCGTTCAACGTCCAATTAGGCAGTGCATATTTTATTTTTTGAATGATACATCCTTTTATCTCCTGCCTGCCTCCCGGCAACTCTAACTCTCAAATTCAACTACGTGATAATTTAGTGGACGAGACACAATGCGACTCTATTTTCTTATTGCGGTTGCATTGTCTTTAAATTGCCATCAGACAGAGCAATTAAGTAAATAACGAAAGGAATGCTTTAAAGCAACTATCAAAACATCGTATTCATATTACTATTTATTACATGATTTATTTTCCTTACCAGAATTAATTGCATGTTTATACAGACTGTAACATACAACTTTACAATTGTTTTCAATGTAAAATATAAAATTAGAAACTGCCGATTTCCAAAGAACCTGAAGCAAAATATAGCACAAATATTTGTAATCGACCAGTCGAGCTTCCAATGTTTATTAGGAGCTGTGTATACCAAGAAAAGTGAGAATGGCAAAGATTTTATGTTTTAAGCATAAACATAAAATATATTTGTGTTATGTAGCGAATGTGAAATGCAGTTTGTGGATAGCATTCTCGTAACGCAAATGGGCTTTCAAAGTAGGGCATAAACGCAAAGTTTACTAAGACTGCATGCTATGCATGTTCCTCGTTCTTATTTGCCTTGAAAACATTATGCTATCTATCTCGGTAATTACTTTGCATACAAATAACATGTATGTTCTG
The DNA here is from genome assembly GCA_009936455.2 of Tomocerus minor. Lineage (NCBI taxonomy): Eukaryota > Metazoa > Arthropoda > Collembola > Entomobryomorpha > Tomoceridae > Tomocerus > Tomocerus minor. The sequence continues at coordinate 15,899 of JAAAYG020016080.1, forward strand.
GATGCACTCAAATTAAAAACAGTTTTACTGTTTTTCCTAGGAAATAATTTAGAGCCCATTTTATCACGGAAAACTGCATTTGGTTTGCCACTGTGCTTATGAGGTAGCAATGGCAGAATGAGTAGCAATGGGGAACAACACTGACCAGATGGAACATTAAAATCAACTGTTTACGGATTAAAATTGTAGAGAGGATATGCAGGGAGTCGAAAGAGAATGACATGTATTAGAATCTACAGGGTAACATTATATTAGAGGCAATTTGCTCTTAAGTTTTTAGCCATAATGTCACATGGAGGAGTTTTTGGGAAAATATTAGTGGTATAGGATCTAGTGTCCACGGAAGTAGTGACTCTATTTGGTGGCTATATCTCTTTAAAAATTGTTATGCTTTTGGAATTCCTATCATGATAAGGGGGATGCGAAGGTAATTTAACCTAGGCCAAGCAAGAGGATCAGTTGACTTCTCTCGACTCCAGAGAGATAGATAGATAGACGTAATGTAGTGGAAGACACTGTGTGTAATGTTATGAGACGAGGATGAAGATGAGCCCAAAAGTAGAGCAACCTCAGATTACACGATGCAATATTGATGGGATGGTCTTAGTTCAGTATTTGGGAACCTCTCTTCTCTTCACTTTATACAATGAATGCTCAGTCAGTCAGCTCACTAGAACTACATACATTACATTACCATTATATTAGATGCACATACACACAGAACTGAGAGAGAGAGAGAGAGAGAGAGATGTAGTCGTAGTAGTCACTATTAGTACAACTTGTACACATCTCTATTTCCTACAGTCCACATGAGTACGCGAAGGACTATCTCCTAATAACAGATCTGGATAGACACACAGTAAATAGAATAGACAGAAAATCCTCGGAACAGAGAACTCAAGTCAAGAAGACATAGACAACCAAGTGAGGCAAAGAAGAGATGGCTCATTCCTACTCTAAATAATTCATGCCAATAAAGCTCATCATTGCAGTACACAGAAGCCCCTCTCTTATACACAGTCTCTGACTCCAGCTAACACTATATCTGCCACTACTACCCGCCTTGTATGCATTACATGGTATTACGTACATACATTTTAACACTCACACAGTTGTTTTCGACTCAAGTCCTTTATAGTTCCCTGTTTGTACACACTCAATGTTACTCTGCATAGTATGCGAACAACTTACATTAGACAGTTGTTGTGAGGCTCTGTATGAGTGTGTAGGAATTGCAAGGCTACACTGGAAAAGTATTAGACATATTATTACATAGCATTTTACATTGCATTAGTAGATTCCAAGTCGAGACTTTTTATTTGTGCACAGCTGAAATCTCAGAAGAGACGAACATAGAACAAACCATTACATAACTATACATATTTGCTTCACTTCGGAGTTTCTAATGTTTGTCTGGATAGCAATGTGTGTAGTGTAGATGAAGTCATCTTGTACTGTATTCGACTACTCCGTTTGCTCCTCACTATTATTACTACAGCTAGCTCATAGGTCCTACGTACATAGCTCTGCCTTGTCCAGATTCCACTCACTCTCCAACATTCACAATTGTTTTCTGCACAACTCGTACGGATTGCACAATAACATAGCTACTTTATTTTTGCTTAGACACGGCTCCTTAGAGAAGAAGCATTCTTTCTCCTTTGATATCTTCTGTGTTTTATCTCCTACATATTATACTTTAAATTGCATAAGACTAGTTAGGTATTAAAATGTAAAATACTGTGAGCATCACATGGAGGAGCAGACGTAGATGTAGTAGCAGAGGCTACAAAGAGAATACAAACAAACGAGTATAAAAATTTGAATTCTCATCTACACTAACGAAATCGAATTCAATGTAGTAATGCTGTAATGTCAATACACGAAGGAGTACTGAATACGAGGAAACCTCAATCTGTAAAGGAAAACCTAGATAGCTGTTTGGGGATGTGTACTTATTATAAGTAGATATTCCATGTCCAATTGTTCTTTTATATGCGTGTGTGCTTTCAAGATATTCTCTCTTAGATTTTACGCTACACCGTAGTAGTGCAACTATATGTACCCCTCCATTAACTACTATACACAGATAGAGTATTCTTGATTTGCTATAATATGGATATTTTCCTCCAGAAAAACTCTGTACGTATATTTATACCAGAAGAGAGATGTAGTTTACATTGAGTATCCTACTTTTGACTGTAGTGTAATGCAGTAGAGGATATAAGAAAAGGAGGAACACGTGCACAGACTTTGATTTTCGCTTTGAGACAAATTTAAACGTATTCGTAACACATCTACTCACTTTACAACAACTAAACTGGAAAAATACAATTTGTCTGTGAGATTCAAAGAGCTTAGTGTTCCTTTCTGCTTTTCCTTCTCGAATATCGAAATGGGATTAGGACTCCTTCAAGCAACACAATACAACATACAATAATATAACTCCAGTTTCTATAAAGCTGTATTGGATTGCACCGGATTATGCATATTTATGCATTTGCTTGATGCATCTTTTTATTTTATGCTTATTTTATGGCGGAGATTTAGAGTCAATCAATAGGAAGGTTCTTAGAGATTTTCAAGACAGTAAGTTGTGAGACCAGTTTTACGATTTACGTCACCTTTAGCACAGTATGTGTAAAGTTATGCAAATATGAAAAGACATTTGGAAACTTTGGCCCTAATTGAGATGGAATTTCATCCTGGTACCTGTAATAGAACTCTGAATCTGAAAATGCCTACATATATCTAAATAAATGACAAGTGACACGTGAACAAGTTGAACTGCATATATAATTCCCATCGGATATTATTGTGCACAACCGCATATACGAATTAAATTATCTGCTTTACACAGCTTTATATTTAAAATTTAAATAACCTTTAGTAGGATGTCATAAAAACGGTACTGTAAGGTAGAATATAAAAATGCTTATGTTAAAGTTACGGATTTTCCTTAATAAAACAAGTTACCTATTTCGACGCGAAAATTACATTTCAATTTCTGTAAATAATTTTACTGTGAAATATTCAGCTTATTTGTATTTCGATTGAGTCGATCTAATTTAAATATATCCACTGAACAGCAATAGATTGCCAGTGATCGTTGGAAGACAAAGTAGTAAAATGAGCGAAATATTTTGGGAAGGTAAAAGATAAAAGACTATGGACGAAGAGAAAAGTAAAATAAAAAATAATTTAATTCTTCCCAATGTAAACAAAATGGAAGGCGACTTTCACTCGGTGACATATTGTCGGATCAGCATTAGCAGAGAGACGTTGGCGTATAGTCATACTGAAGATTATAAAGTGTAGGGATTAAATATAAACTGAAGCTAACTGAACCCGACATGCTCTCCTTATGTCGATTTAAATTGGTTTGGTTTTTGCATAATAGGACATCTCGATCTAGCAGCCTGCCAAAAGAGCTTTGATAGCAGTGGAAAGACATTGAGCGAAAGAAAAGCAAGGCAAGGACGGTTATTATTCTTTTTGGGTACATACTTACACACATGCACATATACTTATTCAAATATAGCTTTTAGATGTCTGCTCCACAGTGAGGAGACAGTTTTATGAAGAGACATAAAGATGAATGACTGCTTCCCTCAAGTCAAGTCAATTCGAGTCGCTAACTGTGTTGCTCTCATCGTACAAATACGGATAAGTGCATATACCTAGCTAATATATTATGAGGCAGGAGTATATGATGCGGAACATGAAAAGCTCGCAAAGTACACTCAGCAGACTGTTTGAGACTTTGCATTACTTATGCAGTTATGCATATCTCATGCAGAGCAAAACACTGACTGAGGGCAAACTGCTCTTTTCAATTTGATCAGACACAAAGAGCAACAAGGATAATGTCCTTTCTCTAATGTCTCTAGTCTTTCTATCTCTCCATATACGTAGCTAATAAAAATTTGCACGAATGCAAATGTAGATAGTCTTTGTATCGCTATTGATTTCGTCTGCCTAGAATGAGAACTCTGGAAATAAGGAACTACTTACCTGCAAACATTATTAGGATTGGAAATATGCACAATCTAATATTTGGAAATGTTCTACTATGAGTAAATACTTAGTGACATCATAAGGTGCATGCATGCAATCATAATGGTGGCACATCAAGAAAAATTGCTTTTTTTAACATTGTTTTGAAATGTAGGCATTGCTTCGATCTATCACTTGCACTTAAAATAAGCTCTAGCCAAGGTGAAGAGATACTGTAATATAGTTTGTTATGATTATGTTTGTAGTTAGAGGCACTCTCCATACTTGAAGAAAGAGATTATTTTACGCATTAAGGAGTACTTGACAGGAGTTTGTGAGATATTAAACCTTGTGACAAGAATTCAAAATTTTCCTATTAGATTACAATATGTCGCTTTGCCGCCATGGCGTTCAGTCTAATTTAAATCGCAAAATTTTCCAGTCCAGATTCCGATTGATTGATTGATTGATTCAGCTTTATTAACAGTGACAAAATAGGCCATCCAATTACATCAGAACTGAACTCAGTGGTAGCTACGAATAACCACACTGCTTTTAACCAAAAGTCACTTCTACCCACTAAAACCACACATATATCAACTAATATATCAATAAACTTATTATTCATACATTACTAATAATAAACAAACAAGTCCTCTCTTTTCGTTTCCAGATACCGCTTCATAAGATCAACCGACAGTTTGGGGAAACGTACAAAGTTGCAAAAAATGCCAAAAAAGGAGGAAAAAATTTCCAGGGCACATTTTTCTGACTTATAAAACTTTCTTTCTAAATATACATGTATGTATATATGTAATAATATGTATACGATAGAAATCGAAATACATTTTTTCCTTGCATTCTTCCCACTCCAAAAAACCCCAAATTTTGATAAT
>JAAAYG020016091.1:2104-20788 GCA_009936455.2 Tomocerus minor
ATTTGGCATTTCATTGCACTGATACACTTTAAAAACATGATACACTTTTCGGTTACTATAAAGTTGCAAGTGATAAGCGTAATAAAAATATTTCAGTGTATCGGTGCAAGCTCTTTGATTGCTATTACTAACTGTGTACGTTAATAAATCAGCAGTACGTACGAGTTCGTCTGTGGAGTAATTGGGCAAAGTATTTACCTATATATTTTCTAGTTCTAATAAATATGGGCTAATACTGATAGAGAGAAGTTAGTGTGTGTGGTTGCAAGGAGAGGCTAGGAAAACAGAGGATTCTTACAGTTGAAGAGAGTACAGAGTGAAGTGATACAGATCCAGATGTTGAGATAAATGGCTAATAAATGTCAAGGGTATGTCGGCACTGTTGGAGCTATAGGAGCAATTAGGCTTGAGCTATGGAATTCTTTAGTGACATATGAGCTGAGGATTGTGGGTCAATTAGGGATTTATTGTGTGACTTATTGGGTGTCAGCTTTACAATGGAATTCGGAGATACACTCTCCACTCTCCTTCTTTTCTCTCTACACACAGACGGACGTCGTCTTCGTCTTGTTGCTAAATCTAAAAAACTAAGTCTCTCTTCTCTCTTATGTCAACTCTTGGCTTGGCTATATACAGTTAGAGATCGTATTGTTAGTTTACTCAACTCTTTACTCTTTTTATGTCTTTGCATTGCATTAGATAGAGTGTTCACAAACTCACAGTTACACATATAATAATATATAAGAAAGTTCTATATGGATAAATGACAGCCGTAGATTTTCATTTGCACTATTTATATGTGTGAGCTCTAATAGTTGAAATAAGAAAAGAAAGCTTAGTATATATGCGTATCTATGATGGTTACGACATATAATATCGTAGGCTTAAAAATGTAAAAGTATGCTGTGGGGAATTTATGTGGTTACTTATTTTGATAAGAGAATGCATTGCAGAAGAAGAGTAAGAGAGCCTACTACGTGTACGTAGAGAGAAGCTCTACTAAGGTAAATAGTAAAAAAGTTACAAGCTGGAAGTAAACAGGATTTTATGTAGACATAATGTTGTCTTGTGATTTGTAGGTGACAATAAAGATGTAAAAATTGCAAAGTTGTGTGACTGTATTTGGCGATATGGAGCAGTAAAAGAGAGTTAATAATATCAGTGTGTGTCTAAGGGAAAATTCTTTCGTAGGAAACAATGTGCTAACATTTTTTCATGATGTTATGTTGGAGGAGCAGATGGGAATGTAGATAGAAGAGCATCCTCTCTCTCTCTCTCCCTGATTAAGCTGTAAGTTTAATTAAGCAATCTAAGGTTGGAAATGTGAGAAATTCCAATTACCTATCATATAAGTAAAGCAGTAAAAGTAAATGCGGGCGATTAAAGAGAAGGAGAAGCAATGCTGGCTGCTCATGTTTATGCGGCATTTGATTTGATTATGGAGCATTCCATTGCAAACTGCTAACATCTTGTCATTTTATCTGATGCGATAAGTAAAGCGGCAGGAATGAAATCATGCAGCTTACTTCTGTCGTTTTGTCGTTGCATGCATTGCAATGATCACATTTTTGTCGACCTTCCCTTATCCCTTGTCTTCTTCTAGTTCTTCTTCTTCTGTCTTTACTTTATCAGACACGATGTACATAGCTATAAAGTGCATCTGTAGATAGTTAGATTATATTATACACATGTACACAATAGAGATAGCTTTTGGCCGGGTAATGATGATCTTTCATGTCATGAAGATCATCTTCCTGATAACACAAGGAAATCCAAGTCGGAAAAAGCTCTGCTTATGGAAATGCAGAGAAAAAGTCAATTGAACATGCCACTTGTCTTGTCTTATTTCCCTTATAGTTATAGTTATAGTTCCCTCTACTGATTTGATATGACGATAACTGTGATCTACAGGCTGGTTTGCGATACCTGTCTTTTTTATCTATTTTTTAAAATCCTTTTTGACTCCCTATCTTCTTCTCAATTCTATTATGACTTCTATATAATATTCTATTATAACGTGACTTTTCTTATGGCGGAATGTAAAAAAGAAGAATTCAATGATGTACAAGTGTATTATTATTATAGTTAACTCAATATGCTCTTCAATGATGTTTTGTCAAATTTTTTAACGTAATAGATTCACAAGGTTTTCTAGGCACTAATGAAATGTATTATATTGTAATCTGATAGTTTGTAAGGCATAACGACAACTATTTGTGCATTTCCCTTTCGGTCTCTCCTTCTGAGTCCTTCTCTGAGAGATAGTGCAAAGCGGTGCAATGAAATGTCAACTTTATGTTCGTCGGCAGTCACAGATTTCGTCATAAAGAATTCAGTGCATGTAATAATTGTGTGTAATGCACTAGGATGTAATTTGTGTAATTCAAGTCTATTTTGTTGGAGCAATGTCAAAGAGTAAACTGAGAGTACAGGAATCTTTAGTGGACTTTTCCTTTGAAGATGCTCGAGTCGTGTCAGAAACTCACATGTCTTTTCCCTAAAGTACATCCCATAATTTTCCCACTAATATGGTTACTCTCGTATTTCGTTAAAAAATCTCATTGCTCCTATGTAAAATAGTGCTATAAAGTTTAAAATGTTGTTACAATGATATAAATTCTTATAGTGGTTATATAAATTCTTATAGTGTGTCCTTAAATGAGGGAGACAACAGACTTCTTTCCTTATTGCTGTTTTGTTAGTAGCTTGCAGTTTGTAAGACTAAAAAAGTAATAGAGTAGATGAGATGAACTGTATTCTGTATGTATGGATATACCTTATGGTGAAGATATTTGTAAAGACACGTTGTGTCAACGTTAAAGATACGGGTTTTTCATTCAAATAAATATTGGTGAAGACAATGTGATAGCAATAGAATGTGCACGGCTCTTTTTTAAGTGAACATTTCCCTGACGTTTTCTGTTAGCATAAAAGTTTGTGAGAATGTGATTTTTTTTACTCAAGAGGACAAATATTGGCAAAAGTTATTTGACAAAATGAGTGGAGTGAGTTTGATGTGATGCGGGTAATATAACAGGAGAGTGAAGTGGATTTTGTGTGAGTGATAGATGATAGGAGTGAGTATTAAGCTAGGGTATTGTGTGTGATGTGTGACTTATGTAGTTTCTTGTGCTCTAGCAATTCTTTGAGTTCCGTTGACAAAAGGAAGGAGGTTTGGTTTTTGGCTAGCTAGTTTTCTCATAAAATGCAAATGCACCTGAAAATGTTCTTTCACGAGTGATTTTGGGTGCCCTGATGGCGTCAGCTCGTAATTATGTCTACAAGGGTGATAAAAACCGTATGAAATCTCACGGCTGATGTAATAAAAGCCTCATGTCGTCTCTCACTCCCTCTTTAATATGAAATATACCTGCCTGCCTCTCTCTCTTCTCTCTCCGACATCTTTTAAGCCAAAACGCTCAATTTTTACCTCTACTCTAGCTATATCTTCTATGGGTGCAATGCAATATAATAGCTCTGCATTCTACACACACACGTCTCTTTAACTTTTTTCAATATCCGAGAACAGTCTCACTACTCAAAACCAAACCACAACCGCTACGTTTGCCTTAATAGCAAATATGCAGGATTTTGTGTGCGACAATTTAGAGAGTGCATATTTCCGAATACATATACATGCACTAACTAATGATAAGGTGAACTTTGTATATATATCTACTACCTCAATAATACCTCAAGCACGAAATCATAAGGCTTAATCATGCTTTAATTCTCTTAGATATAAAAAGATGCATTTTTTTGCTAATAAAAACAGCATAAAATTGAAAAACTACAGGGCACATGTTTTGCACTTGTACTCACAGTAATATAAATGTAATTCATTACATTTTGCAACACGTACCTATGCTATTAAAATGGTAATGGACGTGTTCTCTGTATTATATCTGTGCGTGTAATACTCGTGTCTGAATAAATTCACTTACTTGTAGATATGCCGAATGAATTCTAACTACAATTTTATAAGCATTCGATTAAAGAGTCAAGTAATGCTGATTGGAATTAGAAATTTGATCTTCTGAAATAGTGATAGCTATTTTATTTAGTCCTCTAAGGAAATAAGTAATCTTGTACTAAAGTTAAGCAGAGTGCTTTACAGAGAAGAACGGGACTAGATGTATGCATGCAGGACACTGTGGAGATGAATATTGATTGTCTTTTAGAAGAGCAATCTCTTTTTAATATTTCTATTTCTTTCATTGAGGAAATAGCAGAAGAGGAGTTTAATATTAAAGAGGATTGTGATTGTGAGTGCGAGATGCGTGATGCGTTGAATTGGGCAAATGAATCAAGAGGAAAGAGTGTTATGTAATAATTCCATTTCACATGATTGTATGTTAAGTTGAGAGGTGGATGCTAATGAAATAGAGAAGGGAAGTGCGATAAAATATCGGTAATATGAAGTGAAGTGCCTTGTCTGTATCTTCCGTCCTCTTAGTAGTGCACTTCACATTAGCAATCCTTTTCGTGCCTTCATTTTCACTGTAAATGACTGATGTGGCATTTTTCATTTATTCGAATCTCTTTCCACTAAGTAGCTATATAGCTATATAATAATATTATATATCTATATGTATATTATGAGAGATATAGTTTTTGATGTAAAGAAGAAAGGCATGGAATGAAGTCAAGCCAAGTAAGTCAAAGAAGGTGAAGGAAGGTGATGTGAGATGTGAATTGTGGTGAGTGGGCTCGAAAATGGAGAGAAGAGTATCAAGAGTTGTTTCTTCTGGAAGGAAGGGATAGCGAGGACTGCTGATGCTGACTGGAGTGAGTGAAGTGAAGCCCAAGTCGAACTTCGACCTAGTGGCACATAAATTCGTTTGAATTTCTTCAGATTGCTCAGCGTGTGATCTTGTATTCCGCTCTCAGCTCCAGCCAGCATGCTACACCACACTCTCTCCATTTCCAACTCACTCACAACTTTTTCTTATGAAGGTGACTAAATGTGTGTAATCTTCTTGAAACACTGTTGTTCACTGTCGATTGTTGAAATTCTTAAGATTTTCTTTCTCTCTCTCTCTCACTCCTTCAACTCTGAGGCTGATGCTAGTTTTGATACTCACACCACGCACGCCAACAGTATATATATCCTAGAAACAAAGTATGCTCCTCTAAGATATAATATTGGAATCCACTAATGTAATCCATGCTAACTATTCAGTTTATGTGATCGTCTTTTACACTTTTACACTGACAATAAGTGACCAAATAGGAATAAATGCGAGGATGTTGGTGGTATTGGTTTATATAAAAGAGAGCTATTATATTTAATGTAATGCAGGAGTAGGAAGGATTGAAGAGCTCAGGATTTGATTTTGAATGAATAAGTGGTGAAATGAGTGTGTTGAAGATTGTATTAGAAGTGCATGATGCACTTAGGTTGTATAAGTATAGAATCAAAGAATCGTAATCGTAGACTCACAAAGGGATTCGGCACACCGGGGAGTGATTTTTTGCTAATTTTTTCTCTCCTGCAAATTATTTCATATCAGATTAGATGTTTGAATTATAATCCATAATTTATCAGGAGGAAATCGCCTCAAGTCTCGGTCTCTTTCATAGAGATTCATTGGGACTTTTGAAGAGAACTTTAAATTGCATTACATTATCTACACGAACATTTTATCCTATTCAATTCCAGTGAATTACAATTCATTTATTCAGTGTGGTATCCTCATTATCCTCCTGTTGCGTCTCTTTTACTTCACTCTTCCAAAAACATCTGTTCCTGTCTCGCTCTTTCTTAGAACTCGAGATTTTAAAAAATATCACTCTTCTCGTCCATTACAATATGGCATCCTTTTATGCTTCAGCTATTATATCCTATCCTATCATGATACCTATACTGGCAAAATATTATATTCAATTCCATTGCACTTTTTTATTTGTCAATAAATATTTTCGGAATAGATTTAACGTTTAGATCATAGCATTTTTTTCTCCTTGTTTTGGGTATATTATATTTTTTATTGTCAGGAAGATTTTGGAATTTTGGTTTTGTGTCAGTATGCTAAGAATGAAAAGGGAAATGTGAAATGTTTGAGTAAAGGACGCTGTAAAAAGCAGGGACAGATTGTGTGAATTATTTTGTGAGTGGAGACGGAGAAAAGGAGAAAGCAACAATGTGAAGGAGGACAATTTTAATTAAGAGGAATGTAGGATCTCTCATCCATCTCTCTTGGTGTCAGGGGATGGATGCATATGAATAAATGAGTTGAGTTGATGAAATGTCCTTTTGGCACTTTGACTTTTACTAGACTTCTCAGTCAGGAAGGATCCTTTAAGAATGTGTGGGAAAATTCTTTAGCCTTGTGTGTGTTGCGGTAAAGTTGTGTGAAATGATGAGACTGAGTTTAATAGTTTTTTTTTAGATAGATAGATAGATAGAGTGTCTATATCGCTTACTTGTTTGTTTCTTTTTTATATTTTTCCTCCGCTCTATCTCCAGTGTGTAGTTATGCGTAGATGTAGTAATGACTAATGAGGAAACGCTTTGGTTGCGCATCAGCTAGTGGAATTGTGTGAATATCATTTTCCTACAATTTTACACATTGTGAGATTTATCTGAATGGAGTATCTTCTTCAGTGTTGTCTCTTCTCTAAGGAATTGTAGATTAGGAAATGTCTGGTGTTGGAAACAAAGAGAGGATTAGATTAAACTAATGAATTTTATTATGATGACTTTATCTATTGCTTATTTGCATAAAAATTTCATTACTAGGAAAATAGGAATCATTGATGTGATAAATGTGTGTTATGTCTGTGTTCCTACTCTCGTAAGTAATAATACTTGTTCAGATTGTTACTGGCATGCTTATGTAATACATAAGTTGCTAGTCTTAATTTTGTAATAGATAGTTGTTATCACTATCACACACACAACCCAACAACTCTATAGTAGGTAGTAGTCATAAAACTAATCCTGTTAACGATAAGCGTAACAGAGTTGTTATTGACATGACTCTTTCCTGATTAATGACTCTACAGATCTGTAAAAATACATTAATATTGTTATAAGTAATTTTAGATTTCAGATTAATAGAGATTACGTTAACTTTTATGACGGAATGGTGGAAGTTGGGCTAATTAGTGAGAGTAGTGTAAAATAATGTGTATGTTCTTTTTTTTTGATTTCAGTTCGAAATGGTTATGCTTGCGTCCCTGTAGCGTTATCGAAGGATCTGGATATCAGACATGAAACGGCAGTAAGAGAAATTATTCACAAACGAAACGGAGTAAAAATTATTACTACAGACGCAAATGGAGACAATGCAGATGCTAAAATCTATGAAGGTTTGTCTATAACTTAGTTCAGCATTTAGATAGAAACACAATTGTAAATATTATGCATACCTACTAATTATATACACAAATATACATGAAAATTATGAGTACATTGCCTTTAATTGGTTTTATATAATTTTGAATAACGTTTTTATTAAATTTTATTAAATATTAAATTCAAAAATGGAGGTCATTGATTAAATATTTAGCTGTGTGTTGCATGTTGTTTTAAAGAACTTATATATAATTTTGAAGGTGTTCTAAAATTAGGTTATATTTCCAGATGAATTCATTTTTATTTTGTTATTAGGCGATGTGGTCCTTTGTACCTTACCTCTGGGCGTTTTGCGGCATACAGTGGAATTTTTTGCCGGAAATTCAGAAATAAACTTTAAGACTATTTGTGCCTCTAATGCTGTTCAGTTCACACCGCCATTACCAGATTGGAAGGTAAACAAAAATGTTATGTACACCAACCCACTTGCCTGTGCGTGGTTTTATATAAAATTGGGCGTATAATGAGGCAAAACCTGTACATTATTAAAATGAAAGATAATCTGTGTTTTTATTAAAAATTTTCAGACTGATGCAATTATGAGACTCGGGTTCGGTAATTTAAATAAGGTAGTGTTATGTTTCGACCGAGTGTTCTGGGATGACAAATGCAACTTGTTTGGTCACGTTGGCTCTACGACAGCGTCTCGAGGTGTGTGTGTTACAAAAATAATGTCGTTTTAGTAGCTGTAGTAAAAACATGTCTCTAATTTCTAAATGAAGGCTGATGTCATGTTTCCCCAGTAGAAACAGAACAAATGCATTACATAAAACATTAGGACAAATTCTGATTTGATCAATTTCTATATCTCGCCTACATTTACTACTACTGATATTTTATTTATGTTTGTCGAGTACTGACTGAGTACCAGACATGCAGACTAACAAATAAGGAGAAACTTTTTCTTTCTCTTCTATAGTGACAGATGACACAGAGTTTTTTTTTTTTGTTGTTGTATAGGCAGCTACTCTAGTTTCTAATCAAAAGATGATGATGGTGTGTAGTACTAAAGTGGTTAGTAGTAGTGTGCCTACGTAGCTCATGTTCCTTATAAATCTATTTCTAAATATGTAAGTTTTGTGTGTTTTGTGTATTAACAGGGGAGTTGTTCCTATTCTGGAACTTATACCAAGCTCCAGTGCTCCTTGCACTTGTGGCTGGGGATGCAGCTGCCGTAATGGAAGAAGTCTCTGATGATGTCGTTGTCGGAAGATGCATTGCAGTGCTGAAGGCAATTTTCGGGAATCAAGTGCCTCAGGTTGCCTTTTCTACTTCCTACTCATTAATCCACTTAGCTCCTGGAGACAGATGACTTACATCAGATCTCAAACTCTCTCCTTTGTCTTTCTCCCAACATACTCAGATGGACAAGGGAATTGTTGAAAAAAAGAGAGTTCCCTATTTTTATATTCTTTTGTTGTTTTTTTTCTGCACCCTTTTCCACTATAATGTTATTGTAGTGAGTGAGTTATAAATGTAAAAGTGTTTTCCTTTCTTTTTTTGACTTTGAGCAGCCACGAGACACATTAGTGACCCGTTGGAAAAATGATCCATGGGCACGTGGGTCGTACTCGTTTGTTGCTGTAGGCTCATCTGGAAATGACTATGACCTTCTTGCTGCTCCTGTATCCTACAATAGTTCAGAGCGACCACCATCTCCTAACAGTATTAATGCATCAAAGGATAAACCACAACCACACAGACTTTATTTTGCTGGTATGCTCTTCTTATATCTTATTATTATTATTATGTTATGTAACAGTAGTATATGTATGTACATACCTACTTTGTGTTTATGCTAATCATGTCTACATTAGATTAGAGTGCACATTTGGGAGTTTTTAGCCAATAGTGAAGGTTGGCATGCAATCTTTAGGTATACATAATGTATGATGCATGTAAGAATGATTTGTTCTTGTTTTTTTAGGCGAGCATACTATTCGCAACTACCCAGCTACTGTTCATGGAGCCTTGCTAAGCGGTCTGAGAGAAGCAGGACGAGTTGCTGACGATTTCTTAGGACGATCTTATGCTTGTGGGCCTATCGTGGAGGCTGCTGCTGCAACTCTTATGCCACATCCACCACCGCCTAAAGCCTAAATCCTCTTTTTTCTAGTTTTCTCAACCAAGAAACATAATTAAGATGATCTGAACAAACATATTGTTATTTTGATATTTTATTTTCTATTACTTGTGTTTTTTTCTTTATTACTGTCTACTTTTTTCGTACAGACCTTAGACATTGCCGTATATACATACATAATATGGTTTTTTTTTAACTCTAGGTGTCTCTATTGATTCAGTAGGTTTTACTTACTAATAAAATATCCCGGCCTGTAGATACATAGAAATATAATGCTCTGATGAAAGATTTATAGATAATGTACTACTAGGATGTAACTATATTATAAATATTATATAGTGTGACTGTATACAATTAAATGCTTGAGATAGTAATCAAATGTTACTTCTTTTGCTATCATTATTACCTATATTATATTATGTAAAAGTAAAAAAATTATAATAAAGTATTGTTCCTTTGTTACCAATGAAGAAAATTGTTTATTTTGCGCATTTCACATAATAGTGTCATACTCAAAATTAATTGCATCTCTGATCTCGGAAGGAACTGATCCAAACATCTGCATTTATCAAGTTATATTTATTCGTTCAGGTAAATTATGACTTGTCGGCTTTTTAAATTCTATTAGTGCAATGCAGTATTATGATTGTCATGATCAACTACTTGATGGCATAGGAAAAGTAGGTAAGTATGTAACTAATGCAATGATAGTGTGAAAAGGGGAAAAGGAGTCTCATGCCGCCCGTGATGAAATGATTGGGAGAGGAGGTCGAGGTGTGGTCTTAGTCCATGTAAAATGATGAAATGAATATAGAATCCGTGTTTATTTGGCCTAATGTTATTTAAAGTGCATTTGAAGAGGCTCACATTCCGTTGTCTTTATATAATAATAAGATTGGTTCGTGGCTTACTTTTAGCCATTAGCTCATCAGAAGGCATAGCCAATGGATGGCTGCATCCACAGAACATACACAAGGTGCAAACACAATAATAAAATAACTTTGTTGTGTATAATATTTGTTAGTAGACTGTACATAAATGATGCAGCGGTATGGGGTGCGAATGCATTCGAGAACACGTCCATTGTGCTCTAATGTCTTCTCTTTGTGACAACCCGAAAGATTTTAGGGATTCGCCACGGCTGCTCGGTGAAACAAAAGGATTATTTCCACCACCAATGCATGAACATAAAAAGAATCTTTTAGATTAGTACGGATTATCGCCCCTATACAAAACTAACCTCACGCTACAAGTAAGGCGAAGATGAGACGGCACGGGTGGCGGACGACATGCTAAGTCAACTATCGAAATTCACTTATTTCAAGACACCAAAAATTTATGCATACCTTTCTTTCACATTCTTAACAAGAGTTTTTTTTCTGTTATGCACACATCAATTAAATTAGGGTCAGTAAGTCACAAAACAATTTTAATGCTTTTTTAGTGATTGGAAAATTATTTGTTGCATTTTAGGTTCTTCTATTAATAATATTCATGGTTGAAGTATTTTTTAAATTGTAATTGTACAGATTGGAATGTGTTAATTCTTGCGATACCTACGTAATGGAAATTATTAAAATTCATCTCGCGTTCTTATTGAGAATGAGAAGTTTTTATGAAGAAAAAGCGCAAAGGCTGGACACGCAGAGTTTAAATAAACTGAAGATCATAAAACGAAGGAATACTGGGAACTTCATTGAGTTTAGTGAGTGAGTGAGTGACTGACGGAGTGATGATCGTCTTTTCAACAAGATTTACAGACAAATAAAGTCTTCATGTGTGCATGGTGCATCCCCCCTCGTTTAACAGTGTACAAACTAAGGTAGTAAAGTCAGAGATACTAATGTAATGTGAACTGATGTTAAGCCTCCTTTGTAAAAAGAAGATGCGCATAATATAATTTTATTATCAGATGGTAGAATTTAACTAGGAAAGCATAAAACTTGACATAATATCTTTAGAGACAGTTAATTTGGAAGAAGTCGAGTGTATTTTTTGTGGTTTCTATCGCCTGTTTCCTAAAAGACTATGCTATAGAAAGGAAAAATGTGGATTTTAGTGGCGAGATATACACGAGCAATGGATATTAGTGCTCATGTTTACCTTTTACATACAGTAATTACTTTTTAGTGCATAAGAATATGTTATTGAAGCTAACACTTGCAACTTGGAATTGCAATGACGAACAGAAAGGATCAACGACTGTTTTTTCTATACAAAAAATGCAAAGATCTGTCATGCAAGAGACTTGCACTACATCCTTCCGTTTTTTTTCTGACTTTTATAACTGCTTATTGCTTTGGCTCTAGTTAAATAAAAGTTCAAGCTTTGCTTTTTCCTAGTTGAAATGTGTAGAAAGAAAAGTGTAGCTCGTTGGAAAATGTGTGTAGAGTAAGTAACACTTGCTGGAATTATTTTCAGGGCGATGAATGAATGACAAACACTGTCATTATAGTGCGTGAGGCTATCATTAGGAGTTAATAGTAAGGTAGGCACTTCTTCGTGCCAACTCTAATAAAGGCTAGTTAGCTGACTTGAGAGTTAAAGCAGATGTGTAGCTATAATAAATATTATATAGGGAAATTACCTACCTACATCAACCAACAACACGCTTTAAATAAAATTTGGGATGTGTATGTGTACTCTCTTGGATAGAACAGCCTTCATTTAACGGAACATGTAAAATTGACGAGGAATCAAATGGACAATGTAATTCAACTGAGAAGACAACCATTTCCTTTCCATACATCCACATTGCACTTCTAATCCACACACTACTCAACGAAAATGTATACATAAATAGCATCCCTCCTTGTTATTTTTTTAGTAGCTATGCGTATAGAGCCAATAATATCATCATCATCATCATGAATCATTTCATATTTTTCAATTGTGGTTTTTTATGGGATTTTATTTTGGTTGCTTGTTGTTTATTTCTCATGGACACACTAAATACATAGTAGTCAGTAGAGTAGTAAGAGTCCTGAAATATATTTCTCTGTTGATGGATTGATGATAAAGTGCATGCTAAGCTCTTTGTGTGTTTTAAATATCATTTTATCTATTGTGCTACAGTTGCATGTGTGCACAAAGAGACGGGGAAATCTACCTTTCCATGTTTCTTTGCATAACTGTGGAAAATAGAGTAATGATGAGTGCATATGTTAGAGCTGACTTTGTTTTACCTACCTGAAAAAGTGGGTTCTTTGCTTGGTGGAAGGAGAGAGGGAAGAAGGCGCCAGGCGAGGGAAACCACTGCGGATAATGTGATATCATATGATAACCTAATGTAACAAGATGATGATGATGAGACTTGATTATATTGGGAATTAAAGAGCAATCGACGTGCCTTGGCCACATAGCAGCCTCGCTCTTTCTTTTTTCTCCAGACTTCACGTACAAAAAGGATAAGGATATTTTCTGTGCTTTGAATTATGATTAAACCGAAAATAAGGCTTTACACATCATTTCCTTTCTTCTGTGATTAACTATCATGGCTAATAATCCTCAATATCATCCCATTATTGTCTGACGCTTAATCATTCAATGCTATGCCTCATCTCCCTTGCCCTACTTGTTAACATCTCACAGTAAAGTCATTTTCTCTCCAGAGTTTTATGCTCCCGTCTCATGCTATAATCTTTTATAATTCACATTCCACTCTTCACCTCATTTACACATAAGATACACTTCGTTTTAATCACCTTGAAAATAATTCAAAAATTTCACTCACATAATTGCTGTAACATGCTGTCTATATCTACGGGCTTCATTTTCTTACTTCTACTTTTCTCTCTTTTATAATGTGTTAATACTACAATTCTGATAATTATGATATCAACCGTTGCAGATTGAAAGGCCTAACACATTCTCTTCTTGTAGGTGGAAATTATCAAAAAAATTTGTGCATTCATTTCAATTTTTGTACATAGTTTTTAGTGATTATTAACATCATTAAAACATTTAATT
Organism: Tomocerus minor; assembly: GCA_009936455.2. NCBI lineage: Eukaryota > Metazoa > Arthropoda > Collembola > Entomobryomorpha > Tomoceridae > Tomocerus > Tomocerus minor. The sequence continues at coordinate 15,517 of JAAAYG020016091.1, forward strand.
AAACGCCATGTTTTAAAATTGACAAAACTCTTATTAATTTTATAAGAGTATCAAGTAGATTTACCGCATCATGGACATTTGCAAAACTGAAAATTTTTTTGAATTTCTGTAAGCAGAAAATTTTCTGCAAATTATAGCCAAATATTTTATAGCTTCGCATTAAATTCGCAAAAAATAAACGTGCAAATATTTATTTTAGTTTTGAGATAATAAAATCTTGTGCAAAATTCGAGTCTTTTTAGAGTGTAGAGATATTATGCGGGGGAGGAAGGGAGGGGAGTGTATCGGCTAAGGACATTTTTAGTGGACAGGGGGAAACTGGCGTAGAACGGGAAACACTTAGCTCATAGTTAGAATAATCTCATCCGATCAAAAAGAGTAAGTAGAGTTGTGTACAATGGAGCTATACATGAAATGAAACGTGGGTAGAAGTAAGGGAGGCTTATTGTTAAGTACGTAGTTATTAGCTCTGCTTTAATGGGCTAGTGTGTGTGTGTGCTGGTGTGTGGATGAAGGTGAGCTATGGCTAGAACGGAATTAGAATTACACAAATTACGTGTATAGTTAAATATAATCCCCTGCTAATCACATCACATCAGTCAACATGAGGAAGGTTAGCTTTCATGCATTTGCATACACACTCCTGCTTTCTGTCAAATTGATTTTATCATTAGTCTGTCAACCTCTTTAGTCTGGGATATTTATTAGCCCAATCCTTTCCTCTCTTCCATTAGATTACACCAACAATAGGGGAAATTGCTTACATTATAGCACATATAGCCACATATACAGACACATTTACATTTACATATAAATATTTATGTTCAGACGGAGTGAAATTGAAAATGAGCTTTTTCCTTTCCATCACAAACTGCTAGAGCATCAAGGAGCTAGCAGGAAGGGAGAGACAAGTAGTACAAGTGTCTATACACGAAAATACGTCAAATGCATAAACACACAAATATAATAACGTACTAAGCTATGTACTCAATGCATCACATTGCATCACACACGATCAATAAGTAGGTAGCTACAACACATATGGAAAATACACAGGGATACCCATAATTCCTCACACACTATTTAAATCTGCCCCTTAGAATAACTTTATATCACAGAAAAAGGTTTACATCGATTTTTCCAAAAACATTCCATTAAAATTGCATTTTAACTTTATACTTTTTAATGAAAAATTACTTTTTGTTCTACTTTTTAATGAAAAAATACATTTTCGCTTTACTTTTTCTAATGAAAAATTGAATTTTAGTTTCACTTTTTAATGAAAAATTAAATTTTAGACTTGCTTTTTAATGAAACATTACATTTTACTTTTACTTTTTAATAAAAAATTGCATTTCATCTTTAATTTTTACTGATTTTTTTACGTACATGCAAGTTTCAATTTTTAAGTTGAAATTTACTCTTTTAAAAGTTGATTTCTATATTTGCTAATAGGATAGGAATGAGGATGAAAGGTGTGTAAGGAATTTAGTGTTTCCCTGTGTTAAAGGCAAAAGGAAAAAATCCGTATTTGTGTCTTTCTGTTCATGTAAGATGTGTAGGTAGGGGAGGTAGAGCTTCAGTGAATAAAATTTAGTTTGACTCAAAGGTTGGCGTATAAAAAGGGCAATAGATTGAAATAGGACTGCTAAATATTGAAATTGAAATGAGGCATAACGATGTAGCGTAACATAAAGTCTAAAATATTGCTATAGCATGGTAAATTGAGTCAAAGGAGATCAGCCATGCTGGCAAAAACATGCAATGCAAACTAAAAGCCAAATTCTAAATTCCCCACAGTCTTTTTTTATAGAAATATTCCAATGGCACTCTTGAGAATCTCATACATACTGAACTGTGTGGAATATTAGAATAGTCTTCTTCTAGCTATACATACATACACATACATTTAGAGAGAGAAATGGAAGTAGTAGTGCAGTTGATTCCATACTCCAATTCAATGCACATAACATACATAACATGATAGCTACATGCAGGTGTGCGTGATCTTGAGTCTATTTCAGTTGAAACTCAGTCAGAGTGAATGTACCTACGTTCTGTTCCTTATATTATCCTAGGAATTAAAGGGAAGTTAAACCCTTTATCTCCTTTCTGTCTAAATGTTTCCTTACTTCATTTTTTTCAACTTTTCTCCTATAAATACTCAAAGTTTTATATATTAGCACCCTTGCCACATGTATATACATATAATATGAAAATAAAAAATAAAATCCTCTGTATAATATATAACTTGGCAAAAGGAGTCTAGTCTAGTAGTCGGTGGCGGGAGGGGAAAAGAGTACCTATATAATATTTACTTTTGTATAGAGCTTTTATAAAGCTGTATATTTATTTGTTGGGATTGGCACTGGGAGGCATGGCATGTTTCAAACTTGCTTTCCCTTCCTTTATACATTACTGGATCGGATTGCATGGCAAAAAGTCAAGTGAACGTCAAATGTGACGGCTAGCAGCTCTATCTTTCAGCGCTCTATATTTTATTTTGTTTTATTGGGTGTCGACTCAGGAGTAATGATGTAGTAAAGGAGCGTGGGCTCTTAATATTACACACAACACAACTCAACGGCCCAAAGAAAAGCCAAGAAAGCTTTATTTATGAGCCCTAGACATAAATTCCTAAATACACTCTTTATTCTTTAGCTCTATTAAGCAGGAAAATAAACGTGGAACTTTCGGCAATATTTATATATATATGTGATATATGTGCTATATATATATATATATAGTCTGTGCAATTGCACAAATCATAAACAAAAGTTGAAAATAACTGAGCTAATAGCAAGTAAACATTTTCTAATATATGTCTAAACATATTTCACACATTTTCACACAACAAACAAAAGGAGAAAATAAATTATTGACTAACAACATCCCACTTAGGTGAGGTGTGTGTATACTTTTCGCCCGCAAAGTCTTTTACCTGACTATAGCCGACACCTTTTAACTATTACATATAAATATAGCATTGCTTTTTAGCCTTTCGTGTTCCTTTGCAAATGTTTTGCACAGCCAAGAGAGTACTTAGAGACATAATGGAAGGTTGTAGCCTTGTTATTTGGTGAGCAAACGAAGGAAAGGATTTTCTGCACTCCTTTTTTAGCTAATAACCTGTAATGCAATACATCATATTTCATTTCATAACCAGGGAGTTGTGGCAGACACACATTCCCTACATCTCACAACTTACATCGTGTACAATTAGGTAACTACGTCGGATGTTCTCCGACTCCAACTCCCTTAACGGAAATTAATGGAAAATGAATAAACGGTTCTTGTTAAGGCCACGGCTCCGTGTGGGCGGAAAGTTATTTAGCACCAACAAACTCTTTTCTACACACACACACACATACCATATACTACTCACCATATACTACTCAATTTATAGCAGGCTTTCATTTCATATTCTCGTTGTTTGTTTAGTTTTTGCAAATTATTTACACTCAATCATTAGAAACACGAGAGAAAATGAGATATTTCCCCTTGTAACAGTTGTTTTCCTGGCATAACTATTATTTTAGATAAAGAGCATCTCTTTTTTTATAGATGTACTTTCAAGTGTATTCTTGGTAATTGTGTGGGAACGTTGTTTATGCATGTAAAGAAACACAAACTGTCAATATGTGATACTAATAATAATATAAAGTGAAAATATTCTTTGAAAAAAAAGAGTGTATACAGGTTATGCATCCTGCCAAGGGAAATAATACGAAGGATTAAAAACAAAGCAGTTTTCTGGCACAAGTCTTTTGTTCCCGGATGAGGGCATTGTTTATAATGGACACATCATTAATTTTCCGATCTTGGATAGCTATTGAGACAGGGACAGAGAGTAGAGAGTGGCAAGTGGCAGTTCTGCGCTATTGCTACACTATTATCTTTTCTTTTGTGATCCTCTAACAGAGTGCATCTTCTGTAGACATAAACAATTCACAAGTATCTTATTATTAAAAGGTATTGTCTCCTAATAAAGTCTATATAGAGATGTTTAAGCCACATCTTCTAAATCTCCTGTACATGTGTACATATAATATAATAGCATTACATTTATCTTGTAACACTAGCGAGCTACCTACGCAAATCCAAAAGCCAGCATTCAACATTCAACTCTAGGAAAAAAAAGAGAAGTGATATTGATGTGATGTCCACTAGTAACTAATACTACATTCAACTGAACAAAACAGAGACGGATAGGATGAATAGAAAAGAGAAAAGCAAAATAAAAGCTAATAGCTAATAGTCGATGAGCCACCATATAAATTCATTCTATTCGAACATTGTGATCAATTTAGAGTCAGGAATTGTTGTTGATTGAGTCAGCGAAGTTGAATTTGAGTCGAGACAAATACTTACACATAAAATTGATACACCTACCTTAGCGATATAATATCAGATTTTTAAGGATCTATATATCTCTATAGAAAATAAAGTCTGTGTAGTTGTGTTGTATGCTGGAAGGAAAAAACGGAAAAAGAGTTTTTATCGAAGGGAGCTGACTGTATTGTTTTGTATTGGACAAGACAAGAGAAGTAGATGGGAAGCCGTCGGCATTTATTCCCCAGAAAGATTCCTTGGACAACATCAGACGATAATAGAGACAGAAGAGAATGAATCTTTTTGAGCAAGAGAAAGAAAAGAGTCAAGTCAACATGAGCGAGAAAATGTTTCAACCTCAATTGACGAGTAAAGAAGGCAAACCCTTTTCCTCCCTACAAACACAATTCTTTCCTTCTTCTTGTCTGTTCGTCTGTTGTGGAAAGAGATAGAGAGAGAGAGAGAGAGAGAGAGAGAGAGGAGCTGCGTGGATAAGTACAATATGTCTGTGGGTATTCTGTTAGGGAAATTTTCTCTTGTGTTATCCTCTGTTGTCTTGTCTTGTCTGAAGAACACAATATTTATCAACATTATTGACAGATGACGCGAGACAAAAAGCTCTTTTGACACGCGAGCATATTGGACGTCTACCTTTCCATTCATGTCTGTTCTTTATCCAATCTAATCACATTACTCACCCACATTATGCTAATCAACAATGATAAATGCCAGCTGATTTCATATTAATGTGATAGCTACCATCTAATGCACGGAGACTCCATTTTTTAGCCTCCCATTACAATCTCATCATGTAATGCACCAATACGCATTCCGACCGACACACAATCCCACAACCATTATACATACATACCTTCATACTTCATTCCTACTATCTTCTATAGGAAATCTGTACACAGCAATTGCTAATAGATGAACTTAA
>JAAAYG020016102.1:0-16337 GCA_009936455.2 Tomocerus minor
CCTTAAAAGGAATTCTAAGTAGCTAGCTTTGATGATAATATAAATATAAAAGGAGCCATCGATGTAAGATGTTATATCGGTGTATCGGATATGGTGGTACGCAGTTGCATAGATTAATTGATGTACTGTGTTTGTAACGTAATTTTATGTTTCCTGTTGTTTATAGCGAAATTCGGTTTCTTCGAGTGAGTAGAGAGAATCAAAGAAAGAAAGAGAGCGAGGAGTCGATGTCGAAGGCGCGAGGAGAAAATTTCTCTGGTCGACCTTTACCTTCGAACCCTTCGTCACTTTATCATCTATATAATTACCATTTATCGTTGCTTGATTTGATTAAACACAAAATAGGTATTATCATTACAGGCATTTCAGTACATGGCAGTAATATTTAAATTTAAATAAACTAATTAATTAACTATTAGATTACCTATAATAAGGAGTCTGTATCTCTGTATACTTGTTATAAGTTAAATAGTATGAGTACTAAGGATTCAATTACTTAATAATATTTGTTACTTTACGTAACTATATATTTTACTTAACTTAATTCGACTCGATTCAATCAATAAATCATAAACAATGAATTACGATGCAATAGAGACTTTAAATATCGTACTAACATGAATAACTTTAACCATACAATACTATACACACCCCGAAAACCAACCAACCAAACCAAAAAATACCACCCCAACGGTTATAACAAAAAACATCATGTCAGGATAGATTATTAGAAAGACAGGCAGTCATGTAGGATGTTCAAACTCTCTAGGAATATCATAAATAATTACAACAGTACACAATATATTACAGTAGCTATAAAAGCAAAAATAATCTTCAAATACCACAACTTTCCACTATAACTACAAATACCACACACACCTAAAGAAAACGACAACTCTCTGACTAACAGTAAGACAGGACATTTTAAGACATTTTTTTAAACTTCTTTTCAATCTCTTCTAATTATTATCCTTTAGTTAACAAGTTTTAGCATCAAAGAAATAAGCAACCCGACCTACCTAGACCCAAATGTACACTATGATAATTAATGTACACTCAAGTCGACAAATAGACAAATCAAACCGAAGTAGTATTCCGAAACTTTTCTTTTCAACTTTCTCCAGGAGAAAGTTCTTTTTTCTCTAGTGTCGTAATACAGACCTTAGTTTCTCTGACGAAAACTAAAAATAATACCTATGTACAATAATACTATATACAATACACATTATTATTTCATTTTAACCTTGAGCAATTGAATAACTTTACTCACTCATTAGTCTACATCTGTAATAACAATATGCAATAACACCTACGTCGAGAGAAAGTCTTCAAACATCTGCAGTTACTTTCACGTCCCTCCAATTCCTAAATATCCATATTACCTGCTCGATTGGTTTATGCTGTCTAGGCTCTATGCCGAGAAAGCATATGTGATTGTGATAGAAAAGCTTTTCAAGACATGATAACTTAATTAAGTTACAGTCTATGACTGCGGTCGAGGGATAGCATATTTTAAATTCAAGCTAAATTATTGGAAATGCTAGAGCCACAAGGGAATTGATGGTTATAACCTTTCATCACTTAATAAACTATAAAAAATTGGGCAAAGTTACATGGAGGAAAGGGAAATGGTAGTAAAAGGGAGGAAATACGATTAGAGAACCTTCCTTCTCTCTGTTTTTACTGTAATTCATGACCTACACGTCTGAGTTAAGTCTAAAGGAAAATGAAAAATGTGCGCACTCGGAGAAAATTGGAAATATCGGAGAAAGCCATCAATTTTAACTTTAAAAAACTCATTGCCACTGATGTAAGCTCTAAATATAGGCAGATGCTTCGGAATGTTGCTCTCAGTCAGTAGACTATGGAAAATATTCTGAAAATGTTGAAAGGGGAAATGAAGGTTTAAAAATATCTTTGTTCATCCCATCAAGACATTAATAGCCACGAAATATCTTCAGCACTCTTAGATCTACATGCCCTAGTCTAAAAAATGTTTAGAGAAACATTTGTTTCAACTGTATGGTGAAGAACAAGGAGATAATAGAATATTCAGGATTTGAAGGGATGTAGAAATGGGCAGGCGGGAGTTGCTTTCTCTTGTACGTAAGAAGAAGCCCTTAATTGAATTAAGGTAAAGTACCAATAAATCTATAACATACAGAGGTCAACCAGCAGTACCAAACGTAAACCTATTCTTGTTAATTGTGATATCTGTACTATAATTTAATGTGCTTTTGTGTTAAATGGCTCTGTCATGCAAATTCTCGAAGCAATTAATTGTATTTTCCTCGAATGCTCCATCTCGATTGGGTGTAGTAGGGTAGAGCAGGGGTTGTGTGTATGTGTAATAAGGGGCGGGGAAGATGATATTGCGGCATTCTTTTTAAAAGATGACAAAAAAACTCCTGTTTAATTTTGATAAGAAGGAAAGTATTAAAAGATAATTTTGAATAGGTCGTCATATCATTGTTCCGTGGCCTACAGTATATTTTGTAGTTGTTGTGAAAGGCCACGTGTATTTGTACAAGACTGGACAATGATTCTCCAGCTCTTGTCATTGAAACTAAAAAAAAAAGATGCAAATGGTTGCTTAAAGTATTGGAGTAAATGGAAAAGTGTGTTGAAACAATGAAGAGGCGAGAGAGAGAGAGAGAGATGGAGGATTTATGTGGAAATTCAGTCTGTTGTTGTGTGCGAGGAAAGTGATGGATCGATCTAGTGAAGAGTACTTATTCACATGTAATGTAATTAGAATTGGGTAGTAGATAATAGACGGTGATGATCTGTTGGCCTTGGCCTGTGTTTCTCTTTGTAAGTACGTCAACGTTCTGTAAGTAAGCGTAATGTAGAAATTTGCTTTGAGCATTAACTAGCTGTAGCTGGTCTTGATCTGATTGCGAAGTGATGATGTGGGCGTCTTAGTATTCACAACTGAACTGACAACTAACTGGATACGATGCTTAACGAAAAGCTAATTTATTCTGTGTACGTAAAGTGACGTACTTTGACACACGCTGCGTATTTGTAGGAGTGTACCTTCAACCATTACCTACTGACTATATACTACTACTAAAAATAATAATCTATGTCGTAATACTTTGCCTCAACTCTTACATTTCTCATTTATTAAAGGATCAGACCTTAATGCAATTTAATGCTCTAATATTTATGATCTATCAATATACCTACATTATATAGATGTATAATGGATATTGATATAATATATATGGATGAAACGTAAGTGGAAAATAACTGTAATTGGCTGTATGTATTGTTGTTTTAGTATTTGGGTGTATGTCAAGCAATGCAACTGTACTGTTACTGTATTAGTGTGTAGCTTTTCTTTTTTTCATTATCAATGTGTACATATTATATGTGGGTTCATATTCTCCTCTCATCATCATCATCATTTTTTATTAATCTTTTTGTAGCTCGAGGACACTATGTGTTACATCTAAATGTATAGAGTTTTTTTTTGTTGTAGTCTCATACGATTATCTGGACAATTAATTAGTTTTCTTGGGATTTTTTCATGGCTTTTTAGCTTACTATTGAGGATACGTTTCCACAAAGCTCCAAAATGTACTAATTCACTTCACTCACCCTCCGCCTACAGTCATTCTCTATTCAAACAATCCAAAGAGTAAGGCAATTGACTTGAATTTACTGTCCTTGCCATTACATCCTTCGAAATAACTACAAAAAAATATCAAATTGACTTCTTCACTTGTCCTCTTAGAGAAAAAGAGCCTCTACCTATACAGTAATAACATGAAAATGGAAATAATATTACTAAATTACAGAAATAAATGCAATATGAATCTGCATACATAATAATATGCCTAATATGCCTAACATTAATAATTAAGATCGTATAAATCTATGTATCTTCAATACTTTCTCTCATTTAATGTCAACGATTCCTTTAGTTTGAAACGTTTCGTCTGTTGTACTTATATTATTAGATCACGTACGTTTATTTTTGATTCTCTAAATGTTTCCTATAATATATCAATTTAATTTATTATTTATATGAAAGGATTGATTTAGCTGTAAAAATTTTTCTCTAACTTGTATCACCATCATTATCATCATGTGAATAATTATCATTTAGAAATGTACCGAGTGAGGTACTGTAACGAAAATGTAAAATATACAATAATAAGTAAAGTATAGCAGATCGTCTAGTAAACAACAGCATTCCTTCAGCGGAAGAAAATATTAAACATTTTTAAGTAATGTTACTAGCATTGTAGAGAAAGAGAAAAACTATGAATTGCTATATGCTATTCCATATAGTTAACTATAAAATATACTATATAATAAAAAAAAAGTACTATAAAATGTACTACTCTAATAATACGATATAATTATCCAGTCAAAGTTATTTAGATTATAATTAGTTTAGTTTATATTTGTAGTTCCTTTGAGTTCATGCACGGGTACTCTACAGTACAGGAAAATGAATGAAAGAAGAATAAATATGTAAAATAAGCGGAAAATGAATTAGAGCAGGAAATTAACTATTATAATCTTCCCAGCAAAAGTGACATGATTAAATTAAAATTGTACATAACATGTTTCTTGCTCTTTATTCTGCATTCTAGGATCAATGCACTATTGCCACAACTATATATAGGTATATATAGTATGTTTTAGTATATAATATATAGTAGGTTCCTGCATATATTATAACTTTCCCTTTGTCCTTTGCAAAATTCCACAACAAAAGTGTTGAAATTCTCCTACCTACCGTACCACATTTTCGTGAGCTTGAATTTCTGCCAATTAAGGTTAAAGGTCAAAAGGCACATTTGCCAAATGGATATATCCATTCCTTCGCAATTTTACAATGAATATACCGACCTATATACCATATGATATGTACTGCCATCACAAAGCCTCAAATTAACGAATCCCTAGAATTGGCCCCCATAACGTCAAGAGATGCATACCATATCATGATGTACACTTTTTACAAGCCAATTTGCATACTTTCACTTAATTTCAAAACTATTCTTGGTTTGTCATAAAGTATGTTCATATTTTCATATTACGCAATTCTTCATCATAATAAAAAAACGGGTAATGAAACCTAAACGAAGAAATCCTAAATAGCACAAGGCGCATCACAAGTGCTAATTTCATGTGTAGGTATAACTTAGATACTTCAGATCATTAAATTAATAAAAAATTATTATTTCTTACATCAAGAAATATTAGATCTCGTTCTTCGTCAATCTAGTTTCACTTTTATCAGTTATTTCATTCGTTTCTTTCCAACATCTGTATTAAATTGTATTGACTCACGAATAAATACTTATAATTATTTCAGGGTTCGGGTTGCATTGTTAGCATGTAAAATGCTGAACTAACTTAAATTCAAAAATTATATTCCATGCAAGTTATTCTTATATGACACTATATGCATATCATATATACAGTTTGAATAAATATATAACTTTTTCTTTCCTTCTGCTAACTCTGCAAGACTTTCACCGATATTTCTCCAGAATTTTGGCATTGGATTGTGATAATTGGTGAATAGGAAATTGTGTATGGGAAGATAAACTGCATGGGATTCATACTCAAAATAAGTTTCTGAGTGACTGTAAACAGATGGGATTTATATTATGTGACATTTTATAAATTATAAAAAGGAAAGACATTATGACGACATTGTTTTTGAAAAAGACGAGTTTATTGCGGCATCATTGACAGCATAACATCATTTATATACTATTACATAATTAATAAATCCATTCGCAGCTCTTTTGGCTATCATAACCACATAGTAAATACACGTGCTAACATTGTCAAAATATTCATACTTCGGTAGTTACTAACCATATTGTAGCTACAATATTGTGTTACAAATTACCACGAAAAGATGTACAAATACTTTCACCTAAGACACAACTATATGGACATAAATCAACTAGCACTAATTACAATTAATATACAACTGTGTTAATTTACATAATAAATAGCAACCCGCCACCAAAGTCTTTGTCATGCACCTACGTCTTATGTATAACAATACAACCGTAATTCAAACGACAAGTTATTTAATACAAAACGGCTGTAGCAATTTAATTCTCCTTTGGACAGGTGAAACAATTTTCGTCTTACTATATTCGGTTTTTTTATGTAGCAATTTTTACCAGTGCTGTATTCGTATAAGTACATTGCATTAATTAGTTTCTATATTTCTATTGGTATTTGTGTAATCTGTGTCAATATTCAATGGTTTTTCCGAATGCATAATAGTGCCTGGACCGATTAGCGATTTTTAGATGTTTTTGCAGTTGGAGAAAGTAAAGGTACTTTCTCCATGTGTCGTAGAGGTAGACGATGTAGTTCGGTAGCTGTAGCCTTAAAGATAAGATAGAACTGCTTTATTATAGTGTCTGCTGAGAATATTATGTACTAGAGAGAAGTCTTAATTTCAAGTCTGTTGTGGTATGTGTGCAGAAGGTTATCATTTGGTGCGAAGAAGAATTGTCAGTGAAATTGTGAGTAGGTGTAGTAAAGAATGAGAATTGCTTATAGGGTACAGATGTTACAGATTATACAGGTGTCATTTCTTCATTTGCTCAATTGAAGTCAATATACAGCTAGATAACAATATTTTATCTTTTAATGACTCATTAAATAACGCTGGTTCTCAGATGACAAATTATTGTGGTTAACAGTTGACGCATAGTTTATTTCTGCGTATAATATTTTATTATTGAGATCTAAGATTTTGGTAATTATTGGTAATGATGGGATTATTGCTAAGAACTTGTCATTTTGTTCATTTTAAATAGCTAGAAGTACCTCATTTCAATTCAATTCGGTTTTATTCAAGAGAAATCCTAGAAAACGTATTTCATGTCATTCTTAGAATGTTGGGACTAATGCTGAACATCAAAAGATGGGATTTCTAATTTACAATAACTTCAAGGTGTAGATGTCGTTTTTAAAGGTCAGGAACAAACTGAGGTGGTTACCAAAATAGCTACATAATTGGGTATTTTTACTTTGTTTCTATTGAATGATCTAACTGTAGAGCCCGAACTTTGATGTGGTACGTACTCTGGATTTTCTGGCGGTGGGGAAGGGATTGAAAACTTTTTTTGGTTTGGGTTTTCCTTGTTGAGTAGATTTTGAGGATGATTTACTAGGTGTGATTTTAACCTTTGACTTGCTACTGCAACTACTGTGTCTCCTGACAAGAACGGGTGAGGCAGAAGCAGATGTTGTTGCATTCGAAATGGATACTGCAGCACCTTCCGCATCATCCAAGGACAATTGTGACAATTGAAGTGGTGGTACTGAAGTTACCATTTTATTAATAATTCTTTTCGGAGTAGAATTTCTGTCTCCTTGAGAAGAACTAATGGGGATACCTGAGTCTTGATCTGAACTATCAATTTCCGCACAAGCACTGGCACTTGGAGAAAATCCCAAATCAAAGTCAGTAGAGGAGTCATCATATTCATCCAAGTCATCATCTTCATACTTATCTTCATCGTCATCATCGTAGGCCGGTTTCAGTTTCAGTCTTTGCAGGATGGCAATGTTCTCACGAATTACGGCATTTATATCCTCAGTGGTTTGACATTGACAAGGGCAAGCTGCAGTTTTCAAAGTAGTTGGACTGGGTAATGGTAAATCGAGGAAAGTTGGTGGTATAGCTCGGACATTACTTCCAGGTGTTCCAGCCTCAACACATGAGTCTACATTATCAAAAGTGAAAGCATCACCAGTAATATTAGAACTGGCTCCGGAACCACAGACTGTGGTATTGTGACCAAGAATTGGAATTGACTCCGAAATAACTTTATTTTCTTTTGACGGGAGTAATGCTGGAGACTTTGAGCTGTCAACAGGGTCCAGAGAAAATTCTAAAGGGATTTCAGGAGCTATAATTGGAGGAGTAGATGATTTAAGATCCGCTGGAGCTAATGGCAAGTTTGACAATTTTAGGTTGGTGGATGCTCGACTACCTTCAGTTAAATTTTCCAAAGCAGTAGTAAATGAATCCTGTAAAATCACATAGTCCTGGTCCATAATTTCAATTTTTCCCTCGTTTTCAGTAACGAGTTTGACTTTGGTTTCAGTTTCGCCTTTGTTTTCATCGTCTTTTTTCTCACTAATAATGTCAGTAGAAATGTCTACGTTTTCTTCTTTGTTCTCTACAAGTGGAACAGCAGTATCAATTTTCTTATCTGAAGAAGAATCTACGTTTTCATTTTCTCCTTCAATTTTACCATCTACAACTATCATGGCTCCATTTGCAGGAATATTTTCTTTGTTTTCAATGAGAATCTCTGGAATTTCGGCACTGGAAATACTGGACTTGGACAACTTTCTAAATTTTGAGAAATCTGGACTAGGGGACATGGGACTTTTTGGCAAAGGGCTCTCTGCATTGGAAGAAAGTGATCCTCTCGGAGATAACAATCTAGGACTGGGACAAGAGCTTTTATTACAGGCGGGATTCGGACTCAAAGTAAGTTTAGTGCAATCTATATCTAGAGAATCATTAAAAGTAGGCCTCATTGGTGGCAACGGACTAATTGGACTTGGCAATGGTGAAACTGCAAATGGTACAAGCAATGTAGGTTCTATTACAGTGTTACATGTGGTAAGAATATGCAAATTTTGAAATTGAAGCTCACAGATCCGTTGGCTAAGACTCTCATAAAAACTATCGCTTTTCCCTAATCGTGACATTTCATCCAGAAAATGTTGGCTATCATTTGTATCTATACATTTTGAGTCTGGATCGACTTCTGCTGTTGAGATTTCTTCCAGAATCAATTCATCCACACTTTTAACATTTGTTGGTGACGGTGATTTATCTGAAAGAATATTTATTTGCGGAGTAACCCCCTGTGGCCCATTTTCTTCTATTTTGATACTATCATTTTTTACGGATTCTTTTGGCGCCCCATCAGTAGGAGATGTCTCTTTTATAACTACTTTGGGTTTCTTTTTCCAGCGACTATCAGAGTCTGTCCAGACTCCTTCACTATCCGACGAGCTATCAGACGAATCACAAAGTTCTGTTGAGCTTGACGAGCTCGTTGTGTGACTTGAAGCTGAGGCAGTTCTTCTGCGTCGAAAATTCTTCGGTTTTTTTGCTGCTTTGTCCCAAGTCATTGTGACTTGCTGCTTGCTAGTCAATTTAACAGGATTTCCATTTGGTGCAGTACTGTTATTACTGCAATTCCTTAAATTATTTACTTGTTGCGAACTGTTAGCTAAAGAAGATACTCTACTAATTGGATTATTATTGTTATTGTTTGCAGAACTATTTCCTTTCGTTGCATTTGTATTACAATCGATTGGACCTTTCCCGAAACTTGCTCGTCGATTCTTGGGTTTTGGAGAGACTACTTGCTTCTTCGTGGATGCTACGAAGAGTGAGGCTGACCTTTGACCTGCCGCACGTCTGGTCGAGGCTTCTAACCCCTTGAGAATTATCGTTGTGGCTCTTTGCCTGTGCCGTATCGCTGCGTAGTGCCGCTTTAAATTGTCCAACTCTCTTTTGGCCAGGAAGAAAGATTTATGCGGAGTTTCTTGTGCAATGAGAGCTCTGTGCTTTACCCGGAGATCTTGCAGCCCCGGAAAAGGAAACGGACCCACACTCACGATGCACTGAAAAGCACAGACATAAAATCACATTAAAATCTTATTCTCCGATTACCTCCGTGCAGTCAAAGGGATTGGCAAAGATTCAACAAAATTATCCTTTACATCCTCTTTACCCTACGGACTTGCATACCTACCTGGCGTCTCTTTCTACGTTTTACTCTCTTCTCCACTGACATCATCTTACTTGAAAGTTAAAACACGAGCCTCCTGTTCCAACGCTTTAACCTTTTATGTGAATCTGCTTAACAACGAAGGACATAACTCAAACCCAAACTCAATTCAACCGTTCTACTTTCCTTTATTCATTATTAATCATTTCATCAATAATGTAAATGTGTACACTCTCCCATTAATATCATCCTTTCTCTTCCACTCTCACTTTCTTTTACCATGTAAAATTCTCTCTCCTGATCCGAGTTATCCGACAGTCTATCTACCTCCACACTTCCCTTTTCCCCATTTTAAATGCAAAGTCTCTCTCCCATTTTACTTTTTAACACACGTCATCCATGATTGAAGTCACTGAAAACTGCAAAACTTTTCATTTACTTCCACCCAAACTCATTACGAATTCCCCAAGTTTATGCTTCGTTTATTTCATATTTATATATCCTATTAAATCCGAATTTACAACTTCGTTATGTAAATCTCCTATCATAATTTATTCCACAATGTTTGATACAAGTTTCAATTTTATACATATAAACTGAATTATCTATGACTTTTTATATATCAACCTGAAACTACACATACGTAGAACAATTCTGATGCATTTTCCCTCAATTATATTAAACATTTTGCAAAATAATTTTCGCATGTCAATTTTACGTTTCAGGTTTCCTTTAGATAACATTGAAAAGGTCTTTAGTGTCTATTTATCAGTTTCGGTGGTTATTTGTCCCATGTGTCTTAGCCCACAAAGTTTTAAACATGTACATGTAGGAAGCTAAAGTAGGTTTTGTTGCCTGTCTTTCCGGTGTTTTGTGAATACATAAATAAGCCGCAGTTGTCGGAAAATATATATATAATATTATTAGTAAGAGAAATATTAGTAATGCTAGATTCCAAGTCAAAGATTAAGTAAACATCATGTACTGCTCTGATAGTGTATGTTTATAATTATAATGTATGAATCTCGCTGTTAGGTCTCCAAATGTGTACACAGTACACGAAGCTGCTCTACAATTCTAAATGAAGACATCATTTATCAAGTTTGTGGAGAAAGGGATGTAATTCTACACTGTGGAGCCTTGTGAAAATGTAAAGGAAGGAACGTAACGAACTAACAAGGAAAGAGCTTTAGCCCACTGATGCAGCACTAAGTTGTGGAGGGAGGAGAGCTGCCTCCGTCAATATGCATAATAGAGAGGGATAGATAGAAGGTCCGTAATCTAAAATCTATTCAGGAGAAAACCTCAATGTATTTGGCAATAGCCGGAGGTAAATTTATAATAGTAAATGTCAAGATGCTCGTTTAACACATAGGAAAGAGAGTGTGTATGAGCCGTAGGACTATATTTATCCTCCTCCCGCCAGTTCCGACCTCAGTTTTCTCTACAGTCTCCACTCGTGAGCATGAAAATGCACGTCGACAAGTTGAGAATATCAAAATACGAAGGGAGCAAGGAGCTACGTGTACAAGTGCGATATTCTATTATATTTTCTCTTTTCCTGCCTAATGATCCTAATAATAAATTCTACTTTCCCATCTCATCCATTATGTAAAGCATACGATGATTCTCTACTACTACTTCTACACTACACAGAGTCACTGAACCAAACTCAACTCAACAAACAACTATTTTCAACATCATTATCATGAGCTACTGCTCAACTCCCTTTTTATCCTCATCATTGTCATTGCACACCACCAGTTCCCCTAAAAGCTACCTCAATCTCTCTCCCGACTCATAGCTACCTCACTCCACCACTTCTACATAATCTCTTTTTCTATTTTATTATTATTGCATTTCAAATTCTATTTCTTAATCATAGCCCACCTTTGTACTTTCTCCTCTACTCTAAACTATACCATCTTCACCTAAGTATCTAACACTTATTAAACATAAAAGTTCTCTTACCTTGATCGTTTGCGTGAAACTATTATATCCAATGCCACTATTAGTTATACGAAAATCACTTTAGGAAACAGCTATTGTAATATTGTAATGGATCGGGTGGTGAAGATGGAGTTGGAGATGCTCTGGATATACTTTCGAGTGTTATTGGATTATGAGGAGGCTTAAAATAGAAAGTAGTCACTGATGCGCTTATAATCCTCAAAAGCACTCGCTATATAATCAGCTTTTTATTGTGCATCAGTAATTTAATTCAAGTACCATAGCTATGCACTTCCGGATTATTAGTCAAGAGGAAGCTTTTAATTCCACAATTACCCAGTTAGCATTTTACATTGACAACTGGAAAATGCTAACTGGGTAATTAAGATTACGAAAATATCTGAACCTTCCAGGAGTTTCCACCATAAATATCTAACACAATCTTGCAGGATAATAATGCATGGTATCAATATAGTAAGAATTGGCATAATATCGATTCAAATTACAATTTAAAAATAAAATTATTCTTTTCGAGAATTGTTGCTAAAAAATCTTTGTCCATGCTATGTCCATTTGCAAAATACGTTACTACGGCATGGCTTACATTACGTAATTCAGTCGAATAGATGTGCTAACTTTTAATGATCCTATGTTGAATTTGGCAATAGCACACATTTCCTTTGATTGCCTACCTACGTAATAGTAAAGTGAATAACATGATTTTCCATTGAAGTCATGGTTGTGACTGTGACAATGTGCGGTGTTTTTTCTAGGAAAACTAATTATGAAAAGGAAAGAAGGAGGATAGAAGAGACAAGTAGCAGTGAAACTCAAAGGGGAAGTTTGCTTTTTCCACGAAACGTTTTCGTATCCACATCCTTTTTCTTTTTATCTCTAAATGAGACGCTTTTCATACAAATGTACAATACACAATAGATACCAAGTGCCGTTACTTTCTATTATATCAAAGTGACTATATCTTCCTTTCTTCGGCAAAAGAAGTGAAATGAATGAAGGATAATAGAGTGGGACAAGGAGAGAGAGAGAGAGAGAGTAGTTTTGGAAAGGAAAAGGATATTTACATTTGGAAAGGCGAGTATGCGAGTAGGCGTGTGGAGGTTGTTGGGTCATCAAGCTTTTCCTTTGTGTGTGATCATTAGAAACATATACAGATCATATAGGTAGTTAACTATATTGTAACTATATTATTATTCTCTATCTATATATGTGGAATTGGGCTTATAGAAAAGGAAAAATGTGCACGTACTGTATTATTACAAGGGTGATTGTGTGTTTGTGGTTAATTCTAAAGGGAAAAGTTCCATTTATTCTCTATCCTTACACAATGGTTTATTTCTTGTCTCTGATCTGACATAGAGTCATTAAGAGCTTTGTTTTATTGTCACTCTCAGGGCTGTTGTCGATCTGATCACATATTACGCTCTATACTTAAGTATGCTACTATGGATTTGATGTTTAGCAGTAGGAGTGCACATGTTCTACATTGACAACCACCACTACCATGATACATAACTGTGACTGTGAGTATAGGCATGCTGGTTTGATCCTCCTATCCTGGTGTGTTTGTCTGTGGTATGCTGGCACAGATAAGAGGAGGCATCCAAATGCCGGCCCTTTTACTATCATTCGACACACTCAAGTTAAACAGAAATGGGAAAAGAGACGGGCATCAACTTAACTCAAGTTACACTGACACTAAAGCAAAATGTAACTGTAGCCGCTGAAGAAAACAACAGGAGATTCCCTTTCTTCTTTTCCTCTTTGACATCTGAGATAGTGGCGGGCGGCTAAATGTAGTCGCCGAGACTCTCTACACAGACGCTTAAAATATTTCTATTCTGTGTACACGGAGTGACTTGGTTTGGGTTACTGTGTGTTTATCTTTTTTTTTTCTTCCTACTCTGATTCTGCTCGAGTCTGATTGGGATTGTTCTGTGTACAGATCTAATAGCAATGGCAAACAATAAATGCGCCAGGGTGTAAATAGGACCTATAACCTTCTTTTCACCTAACAACAACACAGACACAGAGAGAAAGAGAAAATTTTCAGGGGAAATGATGGAAAGAATTTCATGGTGGAATCCCATCGTAAAATTCTAACTACCACAATTTCGTTCCAGACTGGAACTACAAGTACCTAGAACTAATGGATTTTATTTTACGAACCGAGACGGATATACTTTAATGGGCAACAATCCTCACATCATTTTATTATAGTTTTATTTGTATGTACACACAGAGAGAGAGAGAGGGAATGTGCCCGTTTTATAATGCATCTATAATAGTATATAGGACTTTAATCTCTGCGCCTTGAAACAGTAGGCTGTTCAAGTGAACTGCGAACAAGAGATAGTGGGCTGTTGAATGGAAACTTTGCTTTAATTACCTTCACTAATGAGTTAGGATCCATGAGACCGAATTCCAACATTTCACGGGTTACCACGCCCATCACCGAGTAGAACTCGTCCGCACTTGAGACACCCAGGATACGCCTACGGAACAAAAAGACATGACATGCAAATCAAACTCAAATCAATTACTATACTTACGACCAATGCCAAAACTCACTTTTTTTATCCACCAGACTATTATCGAGTAATGGAGCGTGGAAATTATAACTTTACAAACTCCTCATCCATTCTCAACATTTGCCTAGCCTAGATCGACAGACAGAAGAACACTACTCAAAATATCAAGTGACAGTCCAATGAATGATATATGTACCTAATCACAGAGCAAACTCTTCATTTTACTAATTATCTTTTAATTGAGTTCTGCTTTGACATAATTACAATGATATATTCTACGATAAGTTTATTCTCCTCATCCTTACAATCTTCGTATAGGTACTCATAGATTAGTAGATTAACTATTCCATTTACTACGTCGATTAATTCATCATCAACTATTTTTAGGAGCCAATGCAAAGGCAACCTTCTTCGTTGTTAACCAAAGTCAATAATAGCCAATTAGATTAACGATGCTTAGAACTGCGGTGACTATACTTGCTCAATAATTGCCCGCTTTTCCAAGGTGGGGATTATTTTTACCATGCTTTGTTAACTTTAATGGATTAAAAGAAAATAAGAGCATGTT
This sequence comes from Tomocerus minor, assembly GCA_009936455.2. Classification (NCBI taxonomy): domain Eukaryota; kingdom Metazoa; phylum Arthropoda; class Collembola; order Entomobryomorpha; family Tomoceridae; genus Tomocerus; species Tomocerus minor. The sequence continues at coordinate 14,829 of JAAAYG020016102.1, forward strand.
TTTTCTTCCCTTTCGAAGGCTAGCATCTTAATTAGGTCAAATACTAGTGTAATTGCAAAAGGGCAGAAATACACGTGTTCAGGGAGTGCAAATAAATGTAAAATCAAGGAAAATATAAATATATTACAATTTATAAGAGTTTTCAAGGTGAAAAGTGTACAAGTAAGTGGACATTATGTCTATTGCCAAATTTCCAGTACCTATAGCGCTAACTTTTGATTATTTCCCAGAGAAAATTTTCCGCGAAGACCTAATTATAATTAGTCGGTGGGTTGTAGCAGTTATTCATTTAGTAGAACCGATCTGCTATAACTGGTGTCAATTTACTGGAATCTATATAATATAAATATATACTAAAGCTGCTGGAAATGTTTTATGAGTAAGAAAAATTCCGTTCCACGAAGCAATAAGGAATTCAGTTTTCTCATTCCTCTTTTCTTTATGCTTATGCTATTAGGAATTACTACGACGTAGCTCGGGAACATAGAGAATTGTTATTACAGGATCCTATGCATTTCTAATGAAATGAAATTCCTTTGGCTGTGGCCAAATTGGAATTAAATGGGAACTATGCGCTGATATAGTAATTTCTATGAAAACTGAACAGAGTTCTCACTGCGCCATTTATTAAACAGCTAACTCTGAGAGCTGGCATTCTATTTATCTGCAAAGTACAAACACAAATATTATTGTGCAATTGTCAGTTGAATTCACTCTATACACACTTTATGTAATTGTATTAGGAGACTGTAGGACACGACACAGTGCGTTTCCTCAGAGTTTTGTAGTTTTGCTAATTAAATTGAAAACACGAAGGTGAGCTGGATAGAAAAGTTAATAGAACTGCCATTTGCAGAGATGCAGATGTAGAATGACCACATTTCTCTCTACTATATATACTGCTGTGTTAATTAATTGATTTACTTTCAAGCGACAACATGATGCTATCTGCCTGCTTTGCATTAATAAATGTAGAAAATCCCTCGTCCAATTATGGCGACAGTAACAAAAGCCTTTTAGGCAATTGAGCATAAATGCAATCTGGAGCTTACTTTGATAATAAATGCTAAAATTTTCATCTGAGAGATTGCTTTCATGTATCAATTACTTCTGGCTATGAGCTTTTTGGTTTTAAGTGAATAAATGATCCGAATTCATTGTTCTCATAAAAGTGTTTGTGTAGTACAGAGAATTACTTACGTTTCAATAGCTGCCCACAGGACAAGTGCTGTCCTTAATAAAACTTCCGAACCCTCCAACAATACCAGATCCCATATCTGAAATTACCAATAAAGTACGTTATGAAATATTTATTAGACTCTTTTTCCAACAGATACAAGGACAGGAAACATAAAGCATAGGAAAACATTGGATCGTAACTTCTGCAACTATCTGCAATGAGTAGGTAGCTAAGAATAAAGCAATTTGAAATGGAGGGAACCCGGAGGTTGTTTATTGATCACGGATATGAGTTCATACGTAAGTACATAGACACACACTACATCTTTT
>JAAAYG020016113.1:5185-20781 GCA_009936455.2 Tomocerus minor
TTTATCACTCTTCCAACTGATCTTCTAGAGGAATTTGGCCTAATTTTAAGGCTGCTCATGTAAATGATGCTATTTTCCTTTCTACATTATTTCTATTAGCCATTCCACCCACTTAGATTGAGTTTTTATCTGCATTGGTGCTTAGTTTTAGATATTAGCTATATCCCTTTTATATGCTCTAGCTCGGAAAGTGTATTTACGGAGCATATCTTTGTCTTACGTCATGAAATTCCCGTGAGGCTGCAAATTAAATTAAAGAAAATAATGTATCGCAAAAAGGGATTGCTGAAGAAGGAGTAGGATCTTGATCGTATTTGATGCCTTATTCTGGAAGAAAAGACGTCGTTAGTACAACATGAGACTCTACTACAAGACAGAATATCTGTACTTCGTTCTATATCTAATCGGATTTGCTGCTACTGTGCAACATGGTACATGTAAAAGTTGAAACTTACATTGCATTGCGAGTTCTATATCGAAAAATGCAAAAAGCGTTAGCATTTGAGTATTTTCTATTAAAGGAACTGATGCAAGTTGAGTTTTTGTTCTGTTACGTAACCTTACTCAAATAAAAAAAGAAGTAGTCGTATATTTTGCGAGGATTCATCTAAAATTCGGCTTTCAGCCTTTTCGTGAGTAATTTAGTACGGAGAGTTGAGAATGGAATGGTCAGAGTGTGCATGTCCACTCCAGGAAATCCCTATAAATCTTATCTTATCTCGTCTATGTGCTTTCTTCTTATCTGAACAGAACAACCAACAACTCAATATTAACATGCATGCATGCTGTAGCATATGAATGTTGGCCTTAGAAAAGCAGTTTTTCATTTTCATTTCATTTCCTCATCCCATTCAGTCTCATTTAGAGCACATTTCTCACTTTTAAAAGGCTAAAGCTCTGTTAAAGCCATACAATTGATATAGGAAATATCACACAGAACGTCAATGAATCTAATTTACTTTCCATACCTATCGAATTACACAAGTGTTGCGGTAAACTTGAAGAGTGTGTGCCGTGTGCATGTATATATGGCATAGCTTTGTAAAAGTCTCTGTAGTATTATAGTAATAATAATAATAGCAAGTTAGGTACAGTTTATTTGCACTAATTCATTCTATGTTCTGTGTATGTATTTGATAATTTTTTTCCTGATAATCAGTAAGTAGTACATTAGAATGTAGAGTCGTGTGCACATAAAATATTTATGACTTTCACAAAACTAGATAAAGTATCAGTTTAGTCTTTAAGTGTGCAATGTAGTGTAAGTCCACCAGTAGGTACCTATTTGACATCATAAAACTAACACCTCTATATATAATTCTGAATTAGCATGTGGCTCGTCGAGAGGGAATATTGGCCGCATGTCTCTATAAAGTAAAATTGAAGTGAGACGAGAGAGAAGGAGAAGTGATGGGAAGAAATTACGTAGGTTCGTATTTATAGAGTGCATATACATAGGTAGTGTGTGTGTTGTTAGTGAGTAATCGAATATTCATCTCACACTCTTAAGAGAAACGGCGTGGAATGAAATTATCTCTAGCGAGCTTGGTCGGAGAGAACACTATAAAATATTGTTGGAGATAGGATACTAGGATTCAATGATGTAATAATGGATGTACACCAAGAAGATATCTTATAATAATAATATAACCTCTATTAGAATCTTTAGGCTACCTATATAGGTAAACTACGTATTATAAATAAACCAATATATCTTATCTCCTGGCTCATGTTGTGAATTTTGAATAGATGAGTGAATTATTAATATTTATGCAGTAGACAAGCAACACATGCATGTCTTCCGAAGTTAACTTAGAGACAGGTTCTCCTCTCTTCTGTCTTACATCCATAGTAGAATCCACCAGCAACATCAGACAGCTTAAGTAATGAGAAATGTGTTGATTTGGAATGTGTATGATTTAAAACAATTTATTCTTGAGTTTAAGCTCTACACACTGCATGTGCTAATGATTATTAGTATTTTTCGACCCAAACTCGTTTCCCAACTATCCATACCTAACATGCTTTTCAGTTGAGGTTTTGGCATTCAACTATGTAGAATGAAATTAGTAAAACCACATCCAAGGAATAGATAGAGTCATGAAAGAGGAATCTTCAGCATCCAACTATTTTCCATATTACTCACTGATATAAATCCAATAACCAGACTTCACATAACATGAAAATTGCCTGATTTAATCAAAAGTAGGCTGACAGGACAGAGACGGACTCTTTCTTACGAAAATCTCTGACCGAGAGAGGGTGAGAAAATTAATAATGTAGGAATCTCATTTTCAATGTTGTAAACTTTGTAGATAACGCTAAACGATAATATTATACCTAGTTGTATAGGCAGACACAGAAGACTGCTGTGTGACACAAATGGAATTTATTTCATGTTTTATGCAAGAGGAACTTAAATGCTAAAGAAACGACTCTCATCTTGTGTAAGTAACAGCAACAATCAAATTACACGAGTAAAAAGTATTATTTTCTCGACTGTAGCCAAAGTACACCACACAACCATTTCAGTCCATAAAATATGCTAAATTATGTATCACGAATTTCTTGGAGCATTAACTTATAAGGCTCACCTATAGGAGACACAGATAACAATGTGAAAAGCATTATAATGACATTATATTGTTGTACAAACAACTGAATGTAAAATGTAAATAGATATTTATTATCCGTATAATGAACATTCGTGTCGCATTGTTTGGGAGTGCTACTGATAATATAATGTGACAAGTGATTTACACATTACTCCTAGCCTTAATGAAATATATTCTCAATTACTAAACACAGGTACTTTATACACAGGTAATAAAAAGAGCAATAAATGCATAAAAATTATATTAGCGAGTGTAAATGTACCGTAATAATAAGTAGTCCTACTTTTTATTAGTATAGAAAATTCTTATATTATTTATAGTATTGTTCACTAACGAAAGGATAGATAGATTCTTCAAATCTTGTTTAAAATATTAGATACAAAGTGTGCTCCACATAAAGAACTGTCTCAATTTTGATTATGATTCATTGCTTTATAGTTTAGGAAAAATTTGGGCAATTTAGCTTTCCGATGCACTAAGGGATTGTCCTAACGGTTTGTTATCATTTGGTGCATTACAAAACAAATAATGTGGTAGTAAATGCAATTTGAGCACGAAATAGACACGATATCTGGCATTGCTACCATTTATATCGCATCGCTTATAAAGGAAAACCAATTTATTTTTGCCCACAATGTGCAATTGCATTATAGTAGACTACTTTCTTGAATCATGTTTGGATTTGCTTGCAGGGATTAGCTATGCTTCATTCAATTTAATTCAATAATGGAGTAGATGTGTCTCATAGAGTCACACGTACACAGCATGCTGTACTTATGTACTTACTTAGTACGTCCTTACCTACATATTACCTCATAATGGCTCTATGCACTCACATTAATTCCCTATACTATTCTACTGCTATTCACCATGGGAAATGGAATTATTCCGTTACCGTTAGTCTCTGGCTCGCTCTAATATTATACGCTTCATAGAATTATGCATTGTGTACTTGTACTAGGAATTGCAAGGTATGCATGTTGCCATTTTCATTAGGGATGAGGCAATATATTCTATGAAAATAAGTAAACCTGCTTTTATCTGTTATCTGTGTAACTGACTAACCTTTCCGAGCACATTAATATTAATGTCTTATCTCCGTATGCAAAACCTTATTTCTTCAATTATAATGCATAGCTGCATGTAATTAGTCTCAGGTGTATCTTATGTGAAACTGTGAGAGAGGACAGAAGGTCCATTAATTCTATTTCAGCTTTTATTTACGTTTTCGCAAGGAATATAAGGATATTAAATTGCGTAGAGGGAGGCATGAGTTTGTACGATAAGAAGACGTGTTTATGTCAGAGCAGCCGAGCAGAGAGGCGTCAGGCCGCTAACTTGGGGGAAGTCTTGAATTATCTCTCTATCAAAACAGTGAATTATTAAAGGGAACATAAAAAAAGGTCGATAAACCGGAAAGCAACTAATTAGCTACCTATACTAGAAACGCTAATTTTTACTTCAGCCCTCAAAAAACCTACAGAAAACTAGAACATTAAATGCATTATGCATTCCCGAGATAATACATACAGTTATAGCTTAGACCTTACCGCAAACAAAAGATTCCCATTTTAATAGGCTAATAAAATCTTATTTTTAATGTTTTTTTTAAAGTACTTACTATCATTTAAAGGTCTAAGAGTCTGTAGGAATGCTAAAGAGCAACTTTAAATCCCATCACAACTCTAGCCCTAATAACTTTAGAGCTAATAACAACAGATTATTTACATACAATGCAAAGTTAATCGCTCTATCTACCCCAACTACCCCTCGACATTGCTAACTTGGTAATGAGACAAGAATTCGTAGAAAATGCTTTGTAATTACTTTGGCAGTTTATACTAAGTTTATATAATAGCTCTTAAGCATTCCGCTTCAGTCCATTGCTATTCGTGTAAACAATCTTTAAGGCTGTTCGGCGATGCATGATGTGACGACATGTGAAAGGAATCTGCACTCGCACAACAACACTGCAAACTTTCGATCAGCTCACCTTAACAGACCAAGTCAACTAAAGATCATGACATTAGCCAGAGACTATTAAATAGTACAAGGGATTGCCGCACCCATCTTTATCTTGCCATTTTGTCTTACCCATGTAACCCATTACGTTAAACTCAGTCCTACCTCTACTAACCAATACATTTTACAATGCGACCATCTTATTCCGCCTCAGCTCAAATATTTTTGCTATGCAATATCTAAAGCCTTTGAGAACAATTCTTCTGTCATATTAACTTAAGTATTGCAAGCCAAGAAGAAACGATAAATCTATTGAAATGCAGATAATAAATTATGTTTCCATTTTATTTTCTTCGATAGGATTGTAAACACAACAATTTAAAAAGAATTACATAAAAATATTTAACCATGTGTCATTAGTCATTATTTGCTAACTTGGAAAATTGACATTTTCATTTTCCCAACAGTAGTGCATCAATTTGTGGTTTTCATTTCTATGCACAACGAAAAACTACGACTACCATAATATTAACTTTTATGATAGAAATGATATGATTTTGGTTGAAAATGAAGAATAGTAAGATGAAAATGGATATTTAATAAGGCAATGAATTAGAATGAGATTGCTGCTGTGATTTGGTTTAAAGGTGCATGGGAGTTGAAGCGAAAATAAAAGGGCACACTGTATGTACTACGTTTGAATGCACGTTGTGTTATAATACTGCCAAGTAAGAATCTGAGGTGAATTGAATTCACACTTGGATTGGTACCAAAAGCAATTGAGTTCGAGACTGGGTCCGTAGCTAAGCGAATCCCAATATTATTATACAATCAACTTATTTATTCCTTTGCATCCAGTCTTCTAGCTCTGTCTGTCTCGCGATAATTTAATATGTATGTCTAATGGAAATAGTCTACTAACACAATCAAGTCTCTTTTATTCGACGCTGATGATTTTGTTGGATTATTCAATTTGGCCAAAGGCTAGGGTTGACTTAATGACCTTGCATCAAAACATTGTAGCATTAATGTGCGTGCAGTGCATTGTTCAGCCTTTCTTTGTACACATAAATATTATGAATTGTTATGCAACCAATACCTGCCTTCATGAATTGCTGAGAGAAAGGGCGGATTTAGCCCGATAACAAATAGGAATTTGATACTGTGATAATTTCTACCAACACAACCCCATATTGCTCTTTATGCTCAATATGCCATTGTGATTTATGCTCTACAAATTCTACAGATTTTCTGATAAACTTGCATTGTAATTTGTAAATGCGCTCTCATTCAGTAATATGCATTGTACATACATAGACGTAGCAATATATAATACATAGACATCTCTGATCTCTATATCTCTCTAATACTAATATTACACAATTAAAAATAATACATGAAAGTATGAGCCCTTTATTCTTCCTAGTTTACTTTTTTAACAAAAGTAAACATCCCTATTTATTCATTGTATTAACTTTTGTATTAAATAGTCGAGATATTTCCACCGTGCTCTGCTCTCTGAATGAATCTAATCCATTAATTGTTGGATTTCTTGTATATAAAATAGAGGATAATTTACATGATCTGAATGCTCGCTAATTCCAAGCCCACCTTCAGAAAATAACTAAACGTTTTATGTATGTTTCAGAAAGTGGAAATAGAAATTGCATGTTGTCTTTACATAGATATAATGCAATGCAGTTTCAGCAAAAATATCACAATTATAATTTAGATTTCATTAAGCCTTCATATACAAAATACTTTCCCAACACCTGTTGTATCTACAAGAGTATTTAAACGAAACAATCTAAGAAAACATAGTAAATGTCAAACAAAAAGATGCTACAATTTTTGTTACATTTAATTGAATGAATGCGAAACTCACCTTAAGACGCTTTTAAAAGATTTTTGACAGGAGGCATGACAAAGAGATGAAACTTTCGCATATTATGTCTTTTTTAATTGACTCAGTGTATAAAACAGTTTCAATTAGCTATAGCAGGAAAAGTTTCGTTTCTCTTTGGAATATATATAGTAACAGTCATTGTCTTATTGTTTAATCTAGATGAATTACTTTGCTTTATGAGCTGTAAAAAAACGTACATGCATACAAAAGGAACAAAAAGTCAGATATACGGTTAAAATAGTTAATATCAGTTCAGTAGATGATAATACATTGAGGAAATAACAACTGTTGGGTGTGAATGAATATTTGCACCTGACACTTATGTAGGTGCATGTGCATAAATAGGATGTAGTACACAATGAAAAGGATTGCACATACTGCACTGTATCAAACAATAAATGTACTACATAATAAGCAGCAAATCCTATTAGAATGGATATATGCATATAAATCGTGTTTGTCCCTTGTTCCAAGCACTTAATAAATGTATGCAAGTATCGACAAAGAACATTAGAAATTATACAGGTAGAATTCTCTTTGAAATGACACGTTCCCGCAATATTAACAATGCAGCCATAAAAAACTAAACAATAAAATAAAAGCGAGAGTCCCAATAGGGAACTCTCAACTCTCTGATGTTGAATCCTTAAAAAATCCCTCTTGATTCTCGTGAGTGCTATTAAAAGCATTGCTCCTGCAAGGATACTAATAATATTTAGAGATGATTTAAGTCACGTAGATAGCGCACTATGATGCTAAGAGCAAAAGAGATAGGATTCTATGCATTTCCTCTTCATGGACTATTTTTTCAGTTTTATTGCCCTCAACTTTGTGAAGATAAAAACAAGTAAATAATAATATGTCATTTCTTAGTTCCTAGAACGATTAGATAACTTTTCCTGTGTACTTTTCCATGTATTCGTCATAAGACTCATAAAGGTATGAAGGTAGGTGCATCTTGGGAATGATGAGAAGAGCAGAGATTAGTCGAGAAATATAGCACTAACTGCAAAGACAATAACACTAATGTTATGGGCTCATCTCATCCTTGTAGTTTTGAAAGGCCTAGAGAGTTTAATGAAATATTTTATGAGTTTATTTCATGCGTTTAGTGACCTCAAGGGATTAATTAAGTGAATATATGAAGTTCAACCTTGCCTTGACTTTACGCTCACCCGGAGGGATTAATATTGCAAATGTTTCTAGATCCAAGTTTAATGACAATTACCTAAAACCATCATGCTAAAGGATAATAAAGAGCTGTGTGCTTCAGACAGACAACAATAGTCATGAAAAAGGACTGCATGAAACTGCACATAAAATCAAATAACTAGAATGTGCCAGGGAAGAAGTCTTTAAAAAAAAGCAGAAAAAATTGGTTGTTTTTACGGAGAGTCTGAATTTCCTGTTTACTTCTCTTTTCGTATTAATACATAAAATGCTGCTATTATTCGACATAATGACGAGAGACAATAAAAGGGGAACACAAAGGAGATTTCCATTATCTTGACATCCCTCTTGACGCTCCTCTACAAAGCAACTCTTAGCAAATTCTCACATACATTCATGTATGAAGGGAATGAATAGATTCTGATGCTGATATCGCCATATAGTAATCTCTGCTCTGTCAAAGAGCTCAGAAAAGAAAATATAAACTTTTGCTTCGTTTAGCCAGTGAATCTTTTATGGCACGAGTCAAAGTCCTCGAAAAAACGAACAGAAAGTAGGGACAAAGTATTATTGAGTCTATAAAAGACGTAGGCGGAGATCAAAATCGAATTTATATGCACAGAGACACTCAACTGTCCTAGTCCCTCACTGAGTAAGTGCAAAGTTGAAGTCGAGATGAGATTTTTTTTATAGAGGCGCATCCAAAGTGTGCCTGTTACATTAACCAACAATGCCAAATACATCACTGCAATATCCTATCACAAAAATCAAAGAGATGCTAAAAGCATAGGAGGAAATCCAATAGAACGCTCAATGACTCTTTCTAGATGTAATCTACACTCTTTTTCTTTTCTAAGCATTAACATTATTACATCTGGGTGCCCACATTACAAAACAAAGAATAGGACATGACGAAAGTGATAGTGTGATGAAAAGCCATTTGATGTCTTTTTTATTTCACTGTTTGCTGTCTTTTTCATGTGCACATTCTTCGCAAATAGCTGACAAATGGATTGGATTTCGACATTTGTTGTCCTATAAAATTTAAGTGCTAATCATGAATACATAAGAAACTGAGACGGATGAGCACATTAGCAATCTATTGCAAAATAAAAACATCCCCACTGTGTACCTACTGTGTAGAACAAAATTACAGAGTAAAAATCTTATTTTTACTACATCTCTTTTGCATGAGTGATTTATTTCCTTTGAATTCGTTTCCTCGTCTATTATTTTAACTATTCATCTCCTCCTCCTATTCTTTTGGCTAAAATGCTTTTATTTTGAATCTAGAATTTTCATTCACATAAAAGGGTTATTTTTGATAGGGAACCAAGTTAAGGTGGATTTTTGCTTCACTCTAAAATATTATATTGAACTGGAATAGAGTCAATGATTGCAGTAAGCTACGTAGGGATAGGGAAGTGTAGTAAGAGTCACAAGAGATATTATTGCATCCATTTAGCGAATAGCTTTGAAGGAAGCGTCGTAGAATGGAAGTGGAGGTTTTATCTCCATGTATGTCAAAGATTTTTGTTGTAGAGGACTTTCATGTCATGGGAATAGGAGGAGGACGGAGCGTAAAGCGTAAGACTTACAAAAGAAGGACTTTCATCCTTCTTGACATCAGTTGAATCAACTGAATTCACTTTGTGAATTCAAAAGAATGATCAATGATCGGTTTAAGAATGCAGCCTGCTCTTGTCTTGTCGTCAATAGAATGCTAAGCTATAGTTATTGAATGCCTCAAAAGATTCTTCTACCTTTAAAAGGAGAGAGACGCTAATATATTTTCACATTCTTAGCAATTCCGTGTGAAGTCTTAAGAGTTATCTGCACAGGAACTGAACTCAAGTACTTTCTCGCTTTATCAATGAAATGCAATCGTAAATCCTTAAGTAAATACTAAATATCCACCACTCCTATATATACGCTCCTTACTTAGATTTACTCAACATACTGACCAAGATATTAAATGCACACTCTTAACTTTTAGTGCATTATGTTGCTGTATCTAATAAATAGACAACAAGACATGCTGTCATATTGTGCAGGTTCCTCTATCATCATTTTTCAATGTCGAGAGACAGTTTGGAATTTCTTTGCTGTGAGTTATGAATGGATGATGGATGCATGAGTGGAAAGTATTGATTTGTAAGGTTTAAGTATTTACGTAGCATTAACATTCTTGAAAGATGTTTGCCTACATTTTTCATAGTGGCAGGTCAAGATCTGAATTAATCATGTATCGTTAAATTGTTTATTACTCTCGATCGTTAAGAAAAGATAGTGGAAAACGGTAAAAAATGCTTGAGGCAAGGGTGTTTTGTCTTGTGCTGTCTTGTTGCTTTTGTTTTACTAGATATTTATGTATATATGGAGGTAGTAGAGTAGTAGTAAGAATAATTTGGTTAGTTGGACATGGACATGGACACACCTTGCACACTCAGCTATGCTTAATAGCTCAACAATAACACTAAATTAACAGAACCATCTCATTACTTGTAGCCCTTTTACTACTACTCCTTTACTCTTCTGTGCGGTACATGCGTTTATTTTAATATTCCTAGCTAGCGTGAAAAAAAGAATAAAATGCATCTGTCTGTGTACTTTCATTTATAATAATAATCAACGCCTGAAGTCCTCTTTAGTTCCAGTGGGGTATCTTGCATGCTAAATTATTTTAAGAATAGAATCACACAATAGGTACATGTTACATAGACACTAAAATCATTTTCTTCAAGAGCTATCTTTCAACAAGAAGAATAATATGGTTGATTTTGATACTGAAGAGAATCAAGAATGCTACATCGCTAAGTGCAAGGTACACATACTAATAAAACTTCACACTTACAAATAGAAATTGTGTGCCTATTAATTTACAGAAAGGAAGACGTGGACTTTCGTTCGCACGCATTCGTGCTGTTTCGAATTTTCAAACGAGCCTTTTTAAACTTTATTATAACAGAGTAGTAGACAATTATTGTTAATAATATTATAAGTATTATTATCGTCTGCTCTATTCAATTGTGTTTGGTCTGATGGAACGTATAAACTTTGCAAACTTTACAAGCAAGTTATTCAATCTTTTTTCAGACGAACATAACTACAAAGACAGGCACTCATCACTCAAATCTAGCGTGAAGGTGTTGACACACTCCCTATTTCTATATCTTCACTGCAGATTTCAATGCACATGTAGTCAGGAATGTTCCTCAACATGGCCGTATTTAGAACTCAGTTTCGGGGGGGGGGCAAAGCCAAACACATTTTATTACAATATTTTTGAACACTCCCATTGGCGCGTAGCGCGATAAATTTTGGGGTTTTAGCCCAAAAATTGATGAAAGATATTTCATCGCGGAAAATTTTGCGTATTTTTCCAAAAATTTTCACTTTTTCTCGCATTCGGGGGGGGGGGGCATTTGCCCGTTAAGCCACCCACTTAATACGACCATGTTCCTCAACATGCCTCCTTCAAAATTGTACAGAGGTAAAATATTCTAGGATACTAAAGGGAAAAATGTGGATATGAATGTAGTATTCATGGCTTTGTATTAAAATTCAGTGAAACGCACTGAAAGGAAGACATTCACATTCATATCACCGACTTGACAGACTCAACACACTTACAGCTACGAAGTACAATGTTCATTGCAATACAAATCACCTTAAGTTAAAGGAGGATGACTACACAAAATCTTTTATTTTCAATATAAAAGTACAGAGAGAAGACGGAGATTGACACTTTTCTTTGAAAACATCTTTTCTGTCAACCTGAAAAAAATATTGTAATTTAAGCAAGCAGGTATGTTCCCGAATGAATATATGATGATATGATACAATAATAGAAACAGACCTGGCCTTGTTTATATCTTGTTCATAGATATATAATATATATAATATATAAGATATATCGCCGTTGTATAGTAAATACACTCATGTGACTTTATATATCTGTATTTGCCTTGTTTGCATCTTTAGTTCATGAAATAGTTTAGCAAAGAAATTCTTTGGCTGAATTTTTCATTGTATACATTTCCAGAACTTGTTGTCGTACAAAGTTATTTATTCAAAAGCCTCGCTAACAATACCACGAATGACACAAAAGCAAAAGGGCAAATAGGCGCAAGAGAAAACCAGGAAACATTACATACAAATACAAAGTACTATTGTGACTTTATCTATGTAAAATGTCTACCTGTGAACTTTAGTTTGTACCTATTTGTACTTTCTTTTCTTAAGGTAGAGTTTAATCCAGAGAAATCCTTTCAAGGGATTCTAGTGAAAATAAAAAACTGATGTTCTCAAAAATGGGCTAGCTGGCCAATGTACGTATGGAAGTTTTACAAAAAGTATTTTAACTATTAGGTTCTAACTTCTAACACGTCGCTACTTCTCGAGTTGAATTGATTTTCTTTCGATCGTGGTTTTCTTAAAAGTTCCTTGTTTGCAAGATAAAATCTACGCATGTAAATGGTATACAGTAGCTAGGAGTATGTGTAGGAACATGTCTTTTACATGTCTGGGATGAGAGCGTGTGGGTGGGAAGGAATAACCTTTAACAGAGGTTGCATTTTGGACAGTCAAAAGTTTTCCCTCTGCGAGTTGACTTATTTGAATGGATATTATCTAGCAGACGGCTGTCTCAATTCGCTTAGATTTTGGGACAAGAAACACCACTCAAAGTCTATGTTATCTAAAATTTGTGAGAAAATCTGATTGTACCGTGGGGTAGTTTCATCTCATTTATTTCTCGTCTCTGTATCTAACATTGAAAGATAGTAGAGCTCAAGTTAAGTTGTCCTGCCTTGTCTCTGTCTCCTGTCCGTTTTTATTACTTTTTTCCTGGTACTTTGGTATATCTGAATTTCTGATAGCATTAATATTGCATTGAATTGAAACTCAGATGTTCACTATTGAATTCCAAGTGCATTTCTTGTGGGCGGATCTACTTAAATTGTATTAGTCCATGTTTTTTCTCAAGGTTGAAGAACGCAACGAAAATTCGCATATGGTAGGATTGTAGGAAGAACAGGAAATATCCTAGGAAATTAATGGAACAAAGTTCCTACAATGCATGCCATGGGAAACTCACTGACAATCACAACTCACAGTCTCACATGACATTTGATTTAACATCTTTCCTTTTCCTTTCCCTTTCTTCTTGGAAGCTGTAAAAAAACTAAGAAGAAAAACTAAGAAGAAAATGAGGGCAGGGACAGGCCATTTCAAATAAAGGCGCGGAAAATCTCTTTGTGTTATTATTTTCAAGCTCTTTTATTTTTCATTAGTAGCAATATCTTTTGTGTGCCCTAAAATGAATCGACGCATTTTCCTGCCAACAAAAAGAAAATCTGAGTTGTTTGGAAGTGTTCCATGCATCGTAGTGATAATACTGGGTCAAGCTACTCATGTGAGTTTCTGATATTCATATTGTATACACTTATATATATTATATTATTATATATACTAGTATAAAACTATAACAATAACCTAGTAGTAGTAGGATCATAAAAATGTTTGTAGTTTCTCGTACGTAATGCTATGTCACCTCAGTCCTCTCCCTGTAAGTATGGAAAGAAATGGTCTGGAATAGAGTTGGACTACAATGTAAGTATGTGCCTATTAAAGTAATATGTACTACGAAGTTAAGTGAGTGAAACTGAATGTCTCAACTTGGAAATGCTCCTGTGAGCTGGAAATGTGTGAGGAAAAGGAGTCCAAGAAACTGCCAAAAAGAAGCGCTGAGCCAATAAAATAACAATAACCTGCAGACAGGTACTCTTTTACTGAGTCTCAAACAGTGAGGAACTTTGTCTATTAAATCTTTGTCATTGTCCTACCTTAAATGGAGATAAATAAAGTCTCTTTTCTAAAGTGGATTGGAGATTGGATTAGGTAGGTCAGACACATAAGTAAGTCAAACTCCTTTTCTATCGCCCCAAACCACTTTTACAGATTTCAAAACAAAAAGTGCCTATGTTTCTATAATATCCCTTTCAAAAGTGTCAGCTTTCCTTTTAACTTTCATCGCTGGAGAGAGCCAAAAGGAACAACAACATACATCTCGCTATCATCCCAGATTCAAAATCCCATTTCCATTTTTATGGAAGGAATTTATTATGAGTTTGGAATGTGTACTGTCTGTAAATTGTAGCCGGCGTTGATACAAAACATAATAAAAAAGAAAGAGCTGTGCAAAGTCTGTTCTTTAGACAGTCAACACTCAACACAGTCAACAGTGTGAGTGTTATATAGCAGGGAGTATAAAATAAATTCTACATTGCACTTGGGAGCAATAGGGAAAACTGGAGTACGATTAGCAGGCTTATTTCTTTGTCTACTCTCTAGTACTCTCTGAGGTTTCCGTCTCCTGCCTTGAGAGTTTGCCCAGTATTTACCAAATGTATTATTCTAGCCACACAGCAGGACACTACATTCATATAGAGAGTCAATGTATCCTCGTCGTCGTCCCCTCTCCTCGCAAAACTAACTAAGAACATCGTAGGAAGAAAATAATATAGGAAAACCATAAATAAAATGATCGATCCATTCCCTTTTCACTTGACTGACTAGTCTAAACAATTGACCAGAACAGAAAAGCCACTCTCCTAGTCTTCTTAACTTTTGTCCACCAAAACCAGTCAATGTGGACTTTACAACCTTAAGACATATCCCTCGTGGTTTTTTATCGTTTTGTCTTTGTCCCAACAATTTTCTCTGGAGCACTAAATTATTCCGCAATGATTGTCCGACCTTCACTAAAGGGAAAAGGGAACCTTTCCTTTTCTACTCAATCAGTACAACATGAAATGCAACAGTTTTTTTTCTAACACTAATTAATACATTCCAAATTACTCAAGAAACAATGACGAAAATTGACGTAGATCTTTTAAAAGGTTCAAGGATTAAAGATGATCGAGGCTATCTATATTGATCTTTACTATATTATAATCTATTTCGATGCATCAGGCCTATAATCGGAGTTTTTCGGGTACCTGACCGGGTACTTTTTACATTATTCCATAGCTTAGTACACTACTGTCCTATCAAAATGCAATGTAGAGAAAAGCCAGCCAAGAAAAGTCAATTTTCTGTGGTGCTTCTAGAAAATGGAGGAAAGGAAGCCACTAATCGTAAGCTATAATGGATTGGTGTAGGTACCTACAAGTATATAGGATAGAGTAGTGCTAGTTTCCTTCTTTTGAATTTACGACTGTCTTGGCTCTTAACTACCTCAAGGAAAATAACTTCCCTTCCTCTACCTTTCTCAATTTTATGCATAGAGCAATTTACATTACTATAGACTCCTCTTCTATTTACTATCAACTTTTTCACTCTAGTTTCCACTAGAAGAATTTTCTGTTAATGCAGAGTTAATAAACATTTCATTGAATAACTTACTCAGTTATAGATACTCCCTTTTAGTTTATTCTTCTTCTCAAGTAAGTAGTTAACACTTTCTGTGTGAATACTATTTAACGTTATGAAAAGGACATCTTTCTGTCACAAACCATATACCTCAATTTTATATGTTTTTAATCTCAGAGGTGAAGCAGGCATTAATAAAATCACATTCTACTCAATTGTTTCTTACGTCCTTGATGGATATATTATATATCAACCATTATATATTATATATATACTTCGTTCGTGCTTTGTCATAGGTGCAAAATCTGAGTGTAGCTGCAGAAAAGTTAGCACCACACTGAAATGTCGCGTTAAGTTATAAATGCTCCATTGCCTTTGCAAATATTGAACACTATTGACATTTCTGGTCGTTAGTTCACACTCGCCCCTGTACTTTGACTGGGTGTAAGCACTGACTGATGGAATTTAATATGTGGAGCTAACGGAACAATTTCAGAATTCCTAAAGTCACTAAAGTGGACTATTGGACTAAACTGTCATTGAGCAGACAGTTTTGACCCTGAGTGTAG
>JAAAYG020016124.1:6941-19512 GCA_009936455.2 Tomocerus minor
AGTAATTGTTTTGAATCATGATTTTCTCTGCAGTGTACGAAAAAAGTCACGTAAAGGGTAGGTATAGATAATATGATCCTGCGCCTTGCAAAACGGCCATGGTAGGATAATCATGTGTATATCTGTGAAACTGCACTTAGGAATATTAGATGGTATAATATGATGTAGTTTAGCTATTCTAAACTGATTGAATTGAAGCGTGAATAGTGCTTACGCTATTTTTCTTCCAACATGCATACAGATATCATTGGGAAATCCAGGCTCCTCTACACTCTGCTTTGAATGATGCAGTCAGCAGTTTGAGTAAAAATTCTTTCTTTAGCTCAGTCAGAGACAGCTCCTACATAGAACTCCGTGGTTTTGTATTACGCTAAGTATTTCTAAAAGTTTCTCCTAGTGTCTACCTACACTTCGATATATTAAAGTTTAAAATGAAAAGAGGGCTATGAAGACTAAAATTGTCACTCGGAAAACAAAATAATAATGAAATGCAGAAAAGATGACAGTGCACATTCTCTTTGCTATCAATTTAGGTAGGTACTACGTATCAAGCACTTTTTGGTCCTATATGTACGTAGCTGTATAAGCATATGTGTAGTTGTACAAATGTATGAATTTTAGGCATATGTGTAGGTAGGTATAATCTTCAAATAAAATGTGTCAGAGAACTATTGAATAGAAATGCAAACACAGGCATTGTAGTATCTATAAAGTAGAAAGTATAATATTTTCGACTATATTTGTGAACACATGAGGACAATAGAGCATATGTTGTTAGCTCAGTTCAGGTATTTCATCTGACTGCAATTTCTTAAGTTAACTTTACTTCAGTTTCCCTTTCTCCAGCCAAGCCCAGTCTTTTGCAGTCATTTGGCTTAACACACAGTACATTTTAGTCTGATGAGAAATCATCGATCCATAACTAAAGTAATGCATCAGCAAAGTCAAACTGTATAGATATACTTACTTAGATACTATACATGTATATATTCATCCTTCTTATACAAGCAAAAATATATAGTAGCTTATATAGCATTAGAAAATGGAAAAAAGTTATACCTATAGGAGTTTTTATTTCCATTTTGCTATTGTATATATGAAATTGTATGTCTATTACGTTGCTCTGTGCAATGTCATCTGAAGTTTATGTCGTGTAATGCTATCTCATGTACTGCTAATGTCAGTTGAAGTATTTTATCCCAGTCCATGCAATATAATAACATAGTCGTGTATCACAATCACGTTCGACTAGTAATTTGTAGACAATAGAATGAGCATCGGCTTCTTTAATGCCTCAGTAGAGTCCGTAATCATGTCTGAAACGTGTATGACAGAGAAATGTGTCTGACACCCATTTGATTTCATTATCCTGGTGTTTCCATTGTGTATTACGTGTGCATCGGATGAAAAGAGTGTGACTCGCCCTTCCAAATTGTCATTGCATTTCATACAGAGCTCTTTTATGATTTTTACACGAGTTGGACTGAAGTGGGAGTCAATGCCAAGTCAACACAGTACACCAACCAATTCCACCAAATACTCATCAAACACAATATTAAATTATTACAGGATATTTACAGCTCATTTTCTCCAGTCACCACTCCTACAAATATATTTTGGGACCCTTCCATATTGAGTTCAGTAAAAAGGAATGTGATTTCCTAATGGCCACTCGCTAACAGCAGACGACCATTAGGAAAAGCGTTATGAATTATTAGCAATATTTTTTCTGTCCAGCATAGACACTTTCTTTTCTTTGGCTACTTGTGGACTTTTGACGCTTCGTATTCCACAGAATAATGCAGGGAGGTGAGAATAAAGAAAATGCTGACCTGCAAAGACGGTCAAATTGGCAGAGGCTGTGACAGGATCTCCGACACCGTTCTCCGCCATGCACTCGTAGCTCGCATCGTCTCTCTGATGACGAACTGGGTCTATTCGCAACATGGACACCCCGGCAAAGTTCTGGATCTGAATGCGGGAGTGAACGCTTGTCACCTTTTTCCCATTCTTTCGCCAGTGAACCTGGGGAGGCGGGTCACCTGTCACTCGGCAATAAAATGTCGCAATCGATGCAACGCGAACTCTCTGGTCCTTCGGCTTCTCCACGATTTGTGGCGGATCTGCAAATGTAAGGAGAACAATGATTAATAACTAGTTTTCCCGACAGCTCAATGAAACATTTACAAAAATCCACCAATATTTCCAACAAAAACTTTCTCCAAATCCTAGGAATTACAAAAGATTTTCTCCGTGTCCTCCCGCTTTAGACTTAAGACAGTTTCAATAGGAAAATGAAAGTTTCAATAACTATTCTAAATAGTTAAAATCTTACAATTTATTATGCATACATAAGACAAGTAAAACTAATTATAATTTTATCAGTATCAGATATTACAATATTGTCACTCCTAAAAATGTTGGAAAATGTTTTATGTTTTCGTTGAATCTTTTACATAAAATCAAATAATTTAATCTGCTGTTAAAAGTTTAATTTGTTTTATTATTGTGCTAAAAAAGTGATTTTGAAAATTATATTTCTGTTACAATGTATAATAACAAAACAAGGACCATTAATGTTACTTATTACTAGAGTACGGAAAATATTCTTCCCATCACATATGCACAATGTACACCAATTACCCAATTCTTCCTAGAATGTACAGTACACTCATTTCCAGAAATGGAAGTAATTTTTGCAAAGCATTTGGAATAAAAGGCATTTAGTACGCAATATTATTCCTTGTTTTTCTTGGAATTGAATGGAAGGCATGATTTGAGGCAAGTAATTTAATGCCTCCTTTACAAGATGCACATATAAATGAGTTTCGGAAGCATATTAATTAGCACGTTAGTGTTAGTGCTGACAAACTAAAGTCACATTAAGATTAAGAGTGTAGGATTTAATAGAAGTTATGAAGGAAGGAGTTTGGATGAAAAATGTACATGTGAAAGAAATGGGACAGAACATAGTCCGATGAGATGAGATACTCACGCGTCAAATACTGAATGTATGGGTAGAGTGCAGAGAAGTTTGAACCTGAAATATCATTTTTTCCGCTATGAGAATAAAATTTCTTCTCGGGGCCACGAAGCTTAAGTCACCATCATTTTTCATCGGAAACATACTCACTCTTACTTTAGCTGCCCTTCTCCCTCTCATCTCTTACAACGGGCGGCAGGCATTCCTCTGACTCTTACACACACACTCACATCACATATGACTTGAGAGAGAATGAGGAGGACTAGTCTCCGTGCATGTTCGGCTATCCCAAACTGAACTCCACTCTCACACTAACTAAATTCATCCGCATTTCACCAAAGGAATATTATCAACTTTCCTAGGAAAACAGAGATACACGTAGAAAAGAGAGTGAGTGTGTGCTATTATCATATCCTTCCTTCCTTCTTCTCCGTCCTCCTCTTTTCGTCCCTTTTCACAATCCTCTGTACAATACTTGACTCAGTTCAGTACACTACAAAAGTCTTCCTTTCTCTTATGTATTTTCCCTTTAACATTTTGTCACATGGGCCGCTTATCTTTCCATGTCTAATAAAATAACACGTCATAGAGTATCTTTATACATATAGGGAAAGGAGCGAGGAGGATGCATGTAGGCGTACTTATAACCATCTTATCGCACAGTGTAAAATTCTGCATACGGAAAAAAGTTAAAAACTCTTATTTCCTTTTCCTCCTACGTATGTATAGAGAGTTTAGCTTTTGGCTTGCAGCATTAGAGTCTATAGGAGTACATTACCATTCTTTTCTTTGACTAAATTCTTGTTCACAACTGTATAAGATTGAAAGATGGCGAGATAGAGAGGGGGATAAGATGTGCATACATAACGGCCATTCATCCTCTCATACCTAAGTAAATGCAACGTCTAGAACACGATCATACATATATAATATAGGTGAATACTCCTACATATACAGAACCATATGTGGTTGGGAAATAACGCTATCTCACTCTGTATGATCTCAGTGAGAGAATATTACTTTTACTTATAACTTCTCACTCTTTCCCCTTTTCTTCTCTCTAGTGGAATGGCATAAGAAATACAAGTGACGTAACATATCGTACGTAGCTACGTCTATCTGCGACTTAAAAATACCAATCCTTTCACTATAAATGCGCTTTCTTCACTTTCCCTTCATTTCCTTCCACTCCTCTTCCTTTCTTCAGCTTTCTCCCCTTTCATTCTCATATAGATCATGAAGAAAGGGGAAGCTGACATTTCCAGCATATCAATAACTAACTAACAACCTCTTCATATTTCATAATAAACTCAACGGAGCTACCAAAACGTCTTTTACCTACACGTACAGCCAACAGGGAGTCTAAACGCATTACTTTATTATTAAACTCTTGCATCACAATTTATTCTAACACTTTTCTTTTATAAATACATCCTTCCCGTCTCCTCTTACTTATGCCTCATCTCATTTTACAATTGAATTTCTTTACTAATAATCCTTTGTTATTATTTAAGCAACTGAATTAATCCCAATTTTGTTTTTATGCTGCACAGTTACTTAATCCTGCTTAGAATCTATCTCAGCATATCCAAATTTGTCTAGCCCAATTGTATAACCTATACAACTTTGAATTTAGTTCTTGGAAATGGCAATTTTGGAATGAACTGGAAATTTTGCGTCACGGCCTTTTTTTTTATCTACACGACTTCCAGGAATTTTAATGCAAAGCTAAGAAAATTGAATGCAAATATACTGATATTAACAAGGATGAGCAGACAAATGTAGCTATGTGTATTAGGATGTAGCCGGAATGTATTATGTTCATGTAAACAGATAAGGAGATAGTGGATGTACGTTTTCCCAAGAGAGTTTCAGTGATGCTGATACCTTTTCATCTCGTCGTTTGATTCACCTGAGAGAAATTCTATCCAATCCATCTTCCAATCTTCACTACCCAATGCCACAGCAACTTTTTCCCTTTATCATACTTCCCATTTAATATAACAGAACCTATCCACTATCAACAAGGCACCTATCTGTAAATACGTCTATTGATATTGATATTAGTGCTACATTCCATTAGAGAGAAACTTGCATTACATTACCAGCATAGGATTCCCAGATTTCGCAAATACGTTACATGACAAGCTACAAAACTCCATTACATAGTCTCTGTCAAATCAAATCTCATTTTTATCCCTCTAGTCTTACTTTTATCTCTAAAGCGTCCCTATATTAGCCAATGAACAAATAAGAAATAGTTTCTTTTTTTTTTGAAAAAAAAAGGAATCTCCATATGTGTACAGGTATTAAAGAAAGAATGGAAAGCCCAAAGGAAAGTACATTTGAATGAGAAAAGGGAGAAAAGATAGCCGAAAAAGAATATTACATAGTTTTTTAAAGTCAGAAAATTCTATATCCTACGCCTACATGGTTCATAATAAGATATAATATTATATCTGTCATGATCTAATACACAATAATGTAGTGTGGTGTACAGAAAATATACAACACAGGAATTGGAAAGCTCAAAAACCAATTCTGTTTATAATAGTCTTGAATAGTGACAGGCTACATGTATGATTCTGTATTTTCTTGTAAGAATGTAGATGGATCGCTGCAGTTTTTCATCGCATCTTCCACACACAGAGAAGTAAACCAACCAGTGAAATCCCATTAGACAACTCAATCCACCATCTCATTCTTTATGCACACCATTTATATTTTTGTGGAAAAGAAAACTGGCACATCTCTTCCTTCCAAGGTGCATCGCTATGAAATACGGACAAAAAACACAAACACTTACAGCACATTATACGATGATACAGGGCGATATATAAACACTCGTCCCTAAGAAAAGCAAACAGTCTCTTTGTAGATCACTGGTATCTGTTCTAGTTACTTTGCACATGTACATCTTCCTCGCTGTGTACTCAATAATTTCTCTCTCTGTCTCTGCTTCTATGTATTCATTCATTTCATTCCATTTTATTTACAAACTTCCTTTCCTAGTATTCTCTATATGTAAACAGAGATCCTATACATATATATATGCTTTTAAAAGACATATAGCTCAACTGTTGTAAAACTCAAATGTAATTCGCCACAGCCGACTAAATAGCAACATCCTTCCTTTCTTCAACAATAATATATATATATATAGGATATTTGGAAATGGAATGCTGTATAGCGACGCCTTGTTGAAATGTTGAAATAGGAACACACTTGCAGAAATCTATCAAGGAAGACCCTTTTTCATTATCCCAAGGGAGACTCTTGCTCTGACCTCAAATTTGACATAGGAGAGATATCCGTTTGATGTTTGCTCCCGAAATGGATTCCAAATTCGGATTTGTCTACTGTAGCAACGCAACGGAGCCGAAGGAGATGAAACCAAGAGCTAACCAAAATGAAGCCATCTTTTCTCTTGGCACACTCTACTCGGATAGCATTCTCCACCTAGTAGTACATCCTACTCTCCTCATACATCTCACTAACTCTTTCAAACCACTGGGCTATGTGTGCACTGATAAAATTGCCTTTTGCAATGCATATGCCTGATTCCTAAACTTTTACTCTGCGTAGTGAATATATATCAAGCTACTTACACCTACACCCACTACAATACTACGAATACATGCATCCACACTCAACACTATAAATGTTGTCACTAATTCTTAGAAATATCTGTTCCCAAAATTCAATGCGACATTCAAAACAAGAAATAACAAAATGACAAAAAAATCTGCTTATATCCTGAACGCAAACAACAGAAATACTTTTGTCCAGGGCTCTACTAATTATATAAACAATTTAATGAGATAATCCTTCACGTCACCTCCGTTCGGGTAATGTTCTTTTTTTATTTCTGTTCAAATTTAGAAAAGGAGTGTGGGAGTATTCTATAAAACAAAATGTTTTCTATGTATGATGATATTGATTTACAATAGAGATGCATTGAAGGAATTGTTGTTCAGTCCTGTAAATATTTATCATTAAATGACATGCGAACAAGGACGGGGGCTAGAGAAGAGTTCACTTATCTTCAAAAA
The DNA here is from genome assembly GCA_009936455.2 of Tomocerus minor. Classification (NCBI taxonomy): domain Eukaryota; kingdom Metazoa; phylum Arthropoda; class Collembola; order Entomobryomorpha; family Tomoceridae; genus Tomocerus; species Tomocerus minor. The sequence continues at coordinate 13,977 of JAAAYG020016124.1, forward strand.
TAACAGCGCAAAACCTATTTCATTATTACACAACAGGACAAACAAGGCCCACTCCAGTTCTGCTCTCGGTTTACTTATAGACATATCCTATATCCTCGTTCCTAATGTAATTTCCTCGGAGAAAAGAGCGTAGTTCATTGCTACTAGTATGAAATAAGATAGGATGTAAGGTAGAAGTTGTTGGAAGTTTCGTGTTAAAAATTAAACCGGAGGAAGTCAAGAGAGGAGGAGGAGGAGGGAAATGAAAAGTCCATAGAAGTCAAGTGAACGAGAAGTCAGTAGAGTGAGTGAATGCAATGCCATGGCATGCGATGCCACGTCTGTGTTTTGTTGTCGTCGAAATGCAAGCTTTTATTTCGAAATAAAGGTAAGACGAGGAAGAAGTCAAGAGAGAGAAGTTAATGGGACGCAGATGTGTTTCTTCAGCTATCCTGTATAGATAGGAGCAAATGTAGTAGAAATTTTAGACAGCAGACATGACAACATTAGGATTGTACATTTTGCATGGGATGTGATGTTTGCACTGTAGAACACTAACACACAGTTAGATTCTATTGTAGCCAAATGACTTAGATATCTATATACACCTATATATGTACATATTTAATATGTACAGAAAGAGAGAGAGAGTAGATATCAAGAGTGTTAACTATATTATTTGAGCTAAACTCTTGCAATAGTTGCAACAGAAGAAAAACTACTATCACAATAGGATTGGCATGTCTAGTAGTAACATTTGGGTAGTAAAGTGAACTGACATTACTTATAGAATGAGCTACAGTGTGTGTATGTGTAATGTGTGTGTGTGTTCTGGTTCGTAGAGAGAATTAGATGTAGGGAAGAGGAGAGAGTGAGATCACATCCACTTCACAACTAAAATAAAGTAAGTAGTAAACTGGAAATCAAATTAGACGAGACTGTTCTACACCCTATTTTAACGACATTTCCTGTCACTCAGCCGTAGACAGTGCTAAGACTGGGAAAGACACACAGGAGCAGGGCATACATACACTTAGACTACAAATGTCATGTACAAAGTAAAACAGAGCCGAAGAAAACCAGGACGCTAAGAAAAGAATAAGGGAAAAAAGTCCAGCGAGGAAAAGTCAGGAGACTGAGAGCCCCTAAGGAACATTGACTTTTGTGCAGAGACTCTGTACATGTGTCCTTACATAGAATTGCACTTTTTTTTCGGCCAACATAAGATAAGTAAGTCTTGAGATGACTTGGATTGACTTGACTGCTTGATTTACAATAGACTACAGACAGTTACACCACATAGCCATTACCACGAACCATGGAACAGACCCAGCGGAAGAGAAACAGTCAAGTTCATGTAAAATCAACTTGAGTCAACCGAGTCAACGAGGACTTTGTGCACAAAGCCACACAGGCGATTTTAGACACAAGTCCAGCTCTTTGGCCCTCTCTGACTTTACCCCTTTCCATTCTTGAATAGTTTATTCATTTACTTTTTCATTGGGATCGACTCAATTGGATCCAAATAGAAAATAGACGATACACTTTTATATTTATACGCAATAGCTACTAAAAAAGGTAAACACTATATTTTCCTATAAGGATATCTAGGGCTACATTAGGAAAAATTAGCTATAAGGGAAGGTTAGTCAGTTTGTTCTAGTTTAGAGGAGGACAAGATGAAATAAAATATCGGCGATAGTTAAAGTCGGGAAAAGTTCTTGGGCTAGCTAAGGCTTTTCGTCCAAAGTCCAACTGGAAGTTTCTTCGGGTGGCTTCTGGTTGCTCCCTTATATATTATTATATAGTGTATATATATAGCTGTTCTTTTATCTCTATCTTGCCTATATACTATTATATGGTTACTTAGTACTACTTCCTCTCCTTTACTTTCCTGTCCACTAAAAATCCAATCTAATCCTTTGGAAACTAAAGTGAAATTGAGTTTCCTTCCTGTCATCTTATTTTTACTGCCATTAAAATTCACTTACGCCCAGGAAGATTCACTTCCATTTCATTTCATTTCTGATAGCATCTGTGAGATGTGCCACGGAAACTAAGACAAGGGAAAGTCATTGTGACTCGTGCTCTTGTCTTTCTGAGCAGTCAACTTGAAAGTAATCCATGTCTGCAGCATATTTGAATGAAGTTTTTTATTACTACCCTGTAGTCAGGTTATAAAAATATTTCTTTCCGCTCAATTCAAATGTACAAATGCGGGTGACGCAGGGTAACAGAAAGTCTCGACTTGTAAACACTAGATTCTTTAATATCTCACTCACTTCTTACATAACTGGCTTCCTTCTATTATCTCCGCGAAGTTTACGGAGCCTTTTCGACAATAGTAGAATACACATAGATGTATCTAGTGTATAAAGCTCATTTTCACTGAGTTTTTCTCTAGAATTTACTAGACTGTAAAGTGTGTGGTTCACATATTCACATCTCTGCTCTGGCTGTCCCTTGAGATTTTATTTAAAGTTGACTTGAAGCTCAATGACATTGACAACAGAATAGAGCAACCAGAGGTGGTTTTCTAGCCAGAGCTAAATAATCTAATGTAACATAGGTAAATAAATACAGAGGAAACTTACATACATATGCATCCTTGGCTAAAGCACATTACACAAATGTATTTTCCTCCATTCTACAATTTCTACACAACAGTTGTAAATAAAATGTCACTAGTAGGAATACTATTGCATTATGCGACTAAAGTGCACCTTTGTAATACAAATGCTTTGTTAGAGCAGAGTAGAACGATAAGAGTGTTAAATATATCGGTTTGAATAACAAATACATATGTGTTGACAACTTATGTTTGGTGAACGTATAGGGATAGAAACTTTTCCATTTAAAGGCAGCAACATAAAAATGAAAAGCTTCTTCTCCTCTCTAAGTCGACGAAGGTGTGACAGGGAATAAAATAAAATGAGACAAAACGAAACAACAGGTAGTAAGTTAGAATAGTTTCAGTTCTCGCTTTAGGACGAGGCGAGAGAGAGAGAGAGAGAGAGAGAGAACTGACGAACAAAGTCAAGTTATGGTAGGGAGAGAGAAACATGCTTTTACTTTTACTAGTTCCACAAGCTAAGACAGACAAGACAAGCTCCGTTTACTGGATATGCTAAGTCTTGTGCATATAATATCCCAGAGAATGTTTTCTATGGTGGCAGAGAAAACTATTCCATACTGTTGCTCCTGACTCTCTCTCCCACAGTCATACTGTAATTTTACCTTTTCTTTTCTTTATTTATTTCCCCTAACTATCAACTATCCCTTTCAGTTAACTTTCCCTACTAATACTTACACAAATTAGACATTTCACAATTTTAACTTAACCCTAAGTTAACCTGACAAGAAACTACTTAGTCAACTCATTCATAAGAGAAACTTTCTTTCTCCTCCTCCCAAAAACTCTCATTCTCATTCTCATAGCTCTATAATAATAATATTCTTAGTTTTCCCTATTATTTTTTGTAACCTACAGAGAAGAGCTATGAAAATACTTTTCTCCACATTATTCCTACTTATACTTAGTTAGTTTAGCAACAAGACTTTTCCTAACTGGGTTTTGCATGAATATTAGAATGAGTTGACTATAAGTAACTACATAGGTAGCTAATACATTAGTGTAGAGCCATGGAGCGACATCCAAATAGTACAAGTACAAAGTGAATCTACTCACAGTGAAAAAAGATGAAATAATGGAGAAACTTGTCTAGACTTAACGAGAGACTAATAGCTTACCTTAGCCTACTTTCTTTTTCACACATATTACAAGAAGCGCCAGTCTTGCATAATCTTTCTGAAAACTTGACTTGCGGATAGAAAGTTTTCGCAGAGGAAAAACTTTTATTTTAGACACAATGCTACTTAGAATCATAATTCACACATTACTTTATTAAAAGATGACTGTCTGGGCGCTGGTGGAATACTTTCCTTTCTTTCTCCCACTGGATTATTAACTTAATTCTAATATTCACGTTATAATAGGAGCAACTAACTCCTCATCTGATATACACTAAAAACTTCCATCAATCCTTTTTTCAACTATACAGCTCAGTCGGGGGAATCAAATAGGATCAAAACACATATAGTTATACTTTTTGGCTCCTCTCCTTCTTTCCTATATACAAGAATTTTTACAACTTTATGTGCCCATTGCAATAAAGTAGACACATCCCGCAGCTTTTTACTGCACACCGTTTCGTTTTCATTTATTAAGCCGAGCGCGACCCCCTATCCACCTTTTAATGAGATTAATAGACGACCATAAAACACCAATCTTGTACTAATTAATTACTTTCTCATTCCTACACCACACTACTGTCATTTACTTGGAAATTACGTTATAAAATATCCCTACTTATGACAGAATGACAACTGCTTAAATATATGATCCTTTCAAACAACATGCCGCGCATATACTTCAGTAATATATATTCTGGACAGTGGCTCCCATTTATTTACATCAAAAAGTCATAACACGTGAGATGTGTTGTATTAAACCATGTTTGCTATTAAAATCCCATAATTTTGCAAAAATAATTAAAAACCATAATAATTTGTGCATGGTATTTTCTCGTGCCGTTGGTGCATTAGTATAATAGTATAGAATCAATATTTATAGATTTTATGATTCAATTAGGTGTACGGTTTCGACAATTTTTCATAAAGATGGTTATATGAAAATGAGAAATGTTTGCCAATTGTCACAAGTGAATGGATACATTAATAGAAGTTTACTAGGAATAGCTTCTGAGGGATTTCTACTAATTCTCTGCGAGAAATGAGGATAATAACGAGAAAAGCCACTTATATTGCAATAAATAGCCATGAATACCTTAAGCTGTATTTAATAACGAGAATTTCAAGTATCTTTTGATAACTGGACAAACAGAGGTACTTTCACCAAGTAATAGGTGGAAGAGTTATAAGAATAGGAGGAGGGAGAAAGTTTATTTTAGACTCTGCTCAGAGCCTATCCATTAGTCATTATAAAGGAGAGAGAGTGACAGAGTTGGAAAAGTAAGTGCGTGGCATCCATAAAAGTCTTTTCCTGACACGACTGGATTGCAATGAACTGAGCTGAACTTCCTTGTCATAGAATTTCAGTGTAAACCAAAGTCCAGAAGAGTGATTCCATGACTCTTGACTCTCGACAGTTAGTTTAGCAGAGAAAAATTGTAAGCTGGACTAGCATGAACTGCTGAATTGCTTTGTAGCTCTTTTAGTTCCTACTCTTATCATAACAGAATTATAGCACACTACATTATATTGTTATAACATTTACAGGCTAAAGCTTAATGTGTGCTGGATGGAATACAAAGAAAAGTCAAGTGTACAACTACATACACGTCTCATCCATCTATCCCCAGAGTCTGAGTTGACGGATGATCCGTCAGTGGGAAAATGCCACAATTTCCTTTTTGCAAAAGCCCCTGTTGACCTTACATCCTCAAAAAGGATACGAAACTAGCATTACAAAAGAGAACACTTAAAATCCCTAAGTATCCTCTCTCTATTTATTACATTACACTGTAATGGATTGAAA
>JAAAYG020016135.1:0-20777 GCA_009936455.2 Tomocerus minor
GCGCTACACTCCGTGTGCAATAAAATGAGATCATAACGGGCGACGCGGAGTGGGCGTGAAACATAATTAGTATTATTATTTTACTAAACCCTCCTCTGCTTCACGTTTTAATGTATTAACGTGAATGATGTTGCCGTTACGTTTTCGATTGATTTAAAAAAAAACTACAAACATGGCTAACGATGGGGAGATAACATTAATTTTAAAAAATTGGAAATAAGAATCTCCTCACTTCATACAAGAATTAAAGAGACTTTTACTCATCATAAATCCCAAAATTCTAAAATATTTAACATTACATAGTACACAAGCCCGTACAACCTACAACACTATGAAGTTTACAATTATTGTTGACCGAATTTAGGTAAATGAACAAAATTCCAATATACTTTCCATTATTTTTTGGAAATTAAATTCAAAAAGTATTACACGGGAATATGGAGAAAATGCTCTTTCCGACATTTACTTTCAGTCCCATTCCTGCCTCCTACTCCATAAGGAGTCTAATAATGCCAACTCAAATCTTTCTTTTCCATTCTAAGTCGTACATTAGGTTAAGATTTTTATGCGAAGTACAATAATAGTATAAATGTATCTCATTTTCCATTCCAGAAAATTTGGTAGTAGTGGAAAAGTCCAGTAAGTGAGGTCAAGAGTCCATCCTAGAAAATGACTGTAGTGTTTTAGCTCAACTTATTTTTATGCACCAAGGAAGGATTTAGAAATCTACAGAAACGTATAGAGGCAGATAGGATGTCAGACAAAAGTAGGAATGTAATTCTATGATAATATGTATGGAGTAATAGGTAAAATAAAGCCCTTTCATTTCAATCTCTTGCGTATTAGAATGTATGCATGTGCACTCAAGCTCGTCATATGCCATCTCCTCTAACAATGAATTTCTTGGAAAGTTGGCAAAAAATGCATATGGTTAGGCATGCTCAACAACACATCGCATCACATAAAATAAAATAAGTATATATATAAGGTAATGGAATAAAACAGAGATTTCCTCATTCCATGGGCATTGGGAACTGGGAAGTTCTTGAGTGGGGCATTATAGTCGAGATACTTGCAAAGTGCAAAAGTCTATCTTTATGAACATAGCTCCAATTCGGTTAATAATGCTACAGACTCATCCTTATCCCTCTGCTACACCGGATAATATTATTCCATCCCTTATAGTCTCCCAGTTCAGAACATTAAATGTCTCCATTGTGAATTGTATTTCTGATACACAATGAACAAGATGAATTGCTCTCTTTCTACACGTCCTGCCCATACTCCAACTACAATACAAAATAGCATACGCTACTCAAACCAACAGTTACTTTCTTTGTACTTTTCCTTTCCTCCTCTTCCTTACACATAATAATACATACATTCTTACAATCCTTACATACATATATAGTTAATATATATTTTCTACAAAGTTCTTGCAGAATTGCGTAACTTTTCTTTAAAAATACTCCAGCTCCCTACTCTCCATACAGAATTTAAGATTAGTTTGTGTCTTCAACTTTCATCCTATGTCAAGTACAGTCCAGCTACAGCTTACCAACCACCACATTCAGCTCACTTACTTTCTTTTTGTCTTACAAAAGTTTGTCCTCAAAACTTCTCACTACAAAAATCTGTAAAAAGTCACGTAGAAACGTGCTCGGCCTTGCAGTTCTAACGAAACGAAACAACTTTTGCCCTACTTAATCACTACTCTCGTTTTTCTCGGCATTTGAATTACATCCTTTTAATTCCATCCTTCGCTCAGACCACAAAAATTAACAAACACCAATCCAATAACCCTACATCGAAATACAGACAGACTAGTTAGTGTATTAAACATTCACTTCTCCAACTCTCGACACATCGAATTAATTAAAACTTTAAAAAATTATTTCACAAATGAATTCCGTCTCATCTTCTTCTAAGAATGTCTGTGTGAAGACATGAAATAGCATCCGCATTTTTAATGATTGAAATTATTGTATAGAATTAAAGTACATCCTTCCAGTATACCTCCACTATCCCTAAATATATTATTTGGAAATCAAAATAACAAAGCCTAACTGTTAAGAGGCAATTAATACCACACATATGTATACATTTAGTTAATACTGCTATGTGCCACGTTTCGTTTGTCTTTCAGACACCTACCTACGACTGTTATCGTATTACCTCATTATCTCCCACACTACAGTAGACTTGAATATTATCTTTTTAGGGATGCACCACAGAAGCACGAGTACAATAATCCTATAATAGTCTATTACTAAAACAAACGAAAGTAGCATGCAAACACAAATACAATGTTCAACACACAATCTGTTAGCACTGTGTATTACCACCCTCGTATTTCTGCGTTTACATTGCATTAGTATGTATTAGTGTAAATAGAGTATTTGTCAGGTTGTTGCCCTGCTCTCATGTCCTACATTATAAACAGAAATGCCTACTGATAGCATCGTATCAGTATATTATGTGTAACAAACCAAAGTATTTATGTTGAGTGAGCTATTCATACAATTAACATATATTTACAATACGTTAACCTCTCCTGTCCTTATGTATACATGTGCCACATCCACACAAAATAGCGAAACGATCTTCATATCCTTATCAGTTATTCAAGCCGTTGTAAAATCCCTTACAGCTCACATTCGACATTCATGTCGCATTCTATCAAAGTTATAATATCTATATGTGTAACACTACTAGCATAGTTTTCCATTTTTGAGCTCGACTCATACAGCGCAGAATAATCAAGTAGTACTTAACACTAAATCCATTTACAACACTCACTCAGGGAATCAACGCTCCATCTTTCACAGATAGCAAATAGCAGTTCTGCTTCTGATATTTAATATCAACAAGAATAATAACTCAACTAATCCAGTCATAACACCACCCTATCCTATTCAATTTCCGTGGTTTTATATCTGTACTTTATTCTCAAATATTATATTCTGTCAACTAAACAGGTTACCATCCTTTATGCTAGAATCACAACAACTACACAGTCGCCACTGTCACCACACTCTTGCAAATTTGAAATGACGAAATGACTATTTTAATCACTGGAAATGTAGACACCATGATCACCATCCTTTTTCCTTCTTCATTAGTATAAGATTCCCTTGATTCAGTTTACAAGTTTAGAAACATAATATTACATTTAACTATTTTAGTAAATCATGAATTCAATTTTTGTATATTGCAGATATGCTAGTATCGGAAAGTATCGGACCTTCGATACTGAAAAACCTTAAGATATAAAAGCATAAGATATACGAACTTTAGGAATATGAGCTGTTAGCATTAGTTTTAGGAGGGAGACACAAAATGCCGATACACAACAGAACAGATTACAGATATCTATAAGTATAATGGAACAAGACAGATAAACGGAGTCCAGAGACCCAAAGATACAAAAACTTTGCGGTACAAATAAATCACTTTTAATAACAATAACAAAACAACAATGCTAATGCGTATAATCTCATAGCCTCCCCAATAGCTAATAGTGGTTCACGATCATGGATAACGTAAAATTCTCTTCTTATTGCAGAGAATCATACCCTGTTCTATACATCCTCCAAATGTTTGATTGCAAAAAAGAAATAACTTTCTGCATGACATATGTGGTGAAATCTATCAAAACAGAATTTATGTTCTGTAGAAAGAATTTGCCATGATACACAGGCACAAACTACAAACTAATGCTCGATGATAATACAGGAAGAGTAAGGAAGCGATTTACCTCATTCCCCCTCCATAGCAAATAACTGTTATTCACAATTTTTACAATATACATTACAAACAGTGAAGACTGAGCTGACTGACTGAAGCCGTACAATTGAAATACAGACCTAGCTAGACCTAGAACTAGCATATTTTATGATTTGTTTTTATGTCATTCTTTCATTACTCAATTACGCCTATCTCATCCTTCAAGTTTCAATTGGAATTACGAATCATGTCTTTACAGATTTTCTGCACATTTACAGTTTCCAGTTCCCCCGACCTATAAATAATGCGAACTTTAATTTATCACTACGATCCGATTGAAACAGAAATACATGGCTTTCTTTCATCACGAGGGATGACAAGACACAAAGGTACTAGAAAATCTATAGCAATAATGGACACACAAAGTCAAGTCTAAGGCCTAAGGTTAATAATAATATATTTTGCTACATGCGGACATTATCTTTTAGGGCAGTGAAAATGGTAATGAGAATGAGAAAGAGCGTGGATTTTGGAGGCTGGATACCACCCAAGTTACATAACACACAACCCTACAACAGTAACGTTACAGCGCAATGCTCAGATAACTCATCTGCATCCACCAAGACATTTGCGTAAATAGTCTTTTAGACTCCTTCCGTTAATTCATCATTCATTCCATACAACATCTTAACTTTATTTCGCCGGAGGCTTCTTCCTTCCTCTACTCCTTTTTATCTCATTTTGTTCCTTTCTTAATTTCCTTCTTTGACTTGAGCAACACTATATCTTATTCTTATCGTATGTCAGCCTGCCTTTAGTGCCTTTTCGACTACCCACTCACACAGTCATGTACATATTTTTGCGATAGGATGACTTCTAAAAGTCGTTTAACAATACCATGTCACATCCTACGAAAAAGTTATATTCTCTAGGACGCTGCTGACAGGCAAGAAGACACGTTAGACATAACGTTCTGTTAAAATACAATCTTACAATGCCTTTACACACAGTCTACCATGCATTCTATTTTCCAAACACATAATGGGATATCTATCTAAACATTCTAGACATTAATTGACTATGAGTTATTTTCTTCTCAACTTTACTTTTCGTTACATCCTACACAGTTGCGTACATCATCCTATCACATGCTCAAAGACTCTGGTCACCAGTTCTACACTAAATTATCAGATACGTTAATGTGTCACGATGTCAGATTTAACGATTGTCAGATACTCTAGAACTGCCTTAAATAAAGGTGAAGGTGAAACGATTAATAGGCCAAGGGGCAAACTCCCCTAAAGCTTCGTTGACAGAGATAAACAGTTGAAACAAATAATTGTTACAACTCAGTAATACCATCCATGAAAAACTACTTACCTAGTAGAAGTTAACTAACTGATTTAGAATTACTTCAGTAAGATCATCAAGTGAACTCATTAACATAAATTACTGTTTCTACTCAACGGCCAATTAGTTGGGAGAAATAACATCAACTCGAAATTGAAAACTGGGGCAATTAGTATTAGTATTTGCTTGAATTTGGTAATTTTAAAAGGAAATCACGATATATTATTATATGCATATAACTGATGATTAAGGCTATTAACGAGGAAAGAGAACATTATTTCATTTTGTTTTTACAGATTTCCTCCATGGATGCATGGAGTCTGGCGCAAGGCGCAAACGTACACGTCCTTACAAACAATACTCGTGAGAATCTGAAAGTATTTTCTTCTATCGAAAAGGTCATAAATTGTTTCTGTTAGCTGTACTGTGAAGAAAATGTTGGGAGCAGGAGCCAAAGAAGGCAAGTCAACCGGTGTACGACTTGTCTTGTGGTGAAATGAAAAATAGCGTACGGAATAGCACGCAGAGCAGGGACAACAGTCTGCCCAAATGCAAAGCGGCACATCCTACCGAGATACTTACAAGAATGCAAAGAAGAGAGGGAAAGAGAGAGAGAGACGACTCACAATCAGACGACTATATGTAGGCTTACAGGAATATTCTAGCCAGAGAGTGAAGTCCAGTTCTCATTTCCAAAAATGAAGAAAAAGAGTTCTTGCTGGAAGAGACAAGAGAGAGAGGGAGAGAGAAAGAGAAGAAGAAAGTAGGAAAGGCCAAATCTGACTTGACTAGAGTCGTAAATAGAAATAAATGTATGGCTCCGTTGGCGTTGGTACTATCCTCTAGCTGATACTACTAATGTACCTGCATTTGTACGTAATACTACATAATATAGTAGCTATCTGTCGAAATAGTTGAATATATGCTTCCTAATATCCCTCCTCCATGTAGTTTACGGAGGAGACTGGATGCACATCTAGCACTGTAATATATTTTTATAGGCCAGCGAAAAGGATTCTCAGTCAAGAGCAAGTACCAAACGTGAGAGGGAGAGAGAATATGAAGAAAGCTACTGCATGCATAACAAAGTATATATTATTATCCTTTCAGCCAATGGAGTTTTCTCCATATTTTTCCTATTCGGACAATCGGATTTTACAAGGCTACATTTTCAGAAAATAGGTGCTTTACTCAAAGTTATTCAGTAAGGCACAGGTTGTTATTTGTTATGCATGTAGAATAGACATACGTACAACTGACAAAGAGATTTGGAAATGTACAAAGGATTACATACAAGTGCAAGCAAGCTGTCCTCAAGCTTCACTAAATGGAATTGGAGCGAAAAGGATGCCAATTGCCAACCCGGAAAATGTGAACCAGTGTTATGCACACAAAGCGTGAGAAAGACAATATGGAGAAAGTAGGAACTCAAGAGAAAAGAACTGAAATGAGAAATTGATGGGGACTTTTATCTGTCAGCTTGTTTCCCTTCTGCGGGCGATAGTCATTTTGCCTTTATTTTACTCTGTCACTCACCGAATCTACTTTATTGACTATGACTACAAGAATATAAGAATATATACCTACTTTATTTAACCTACGTACCTAGTTACACAACTATCTCACTCTTTCCCAAAACTTTTCTCTTCTTCAAGATACGTCACGGAAAGATTCAACGCAAGTACATGCCATCGTTTACGAACGCAAGCCGACGCGACGTCGACGCGCCCACCTGACTGCCCCTTTAAGCGGAAATATTATTATCATTCTTCCTCATATCTCTCTTCCTTTCCTTATCCTTTCCCTTAACACAATACAGACAGATATAATAGTTTTTTTTTGATAAACTCACTAATTCTATTTGGGTCAGTGATACAAAAAAAAGTTGGATCTGTTTAGTTAGTAACATCAGCAAAAATAGAAATTATGACTCACATAACATATGTATATTTCAACTGGACACACTGTAGTTATACAACCATAAAACTGTGACCTGCATTAAATTGTACTGATATAGCGACACAATTTAACACGACAAAAAATTATTATGTGCAAACGACGTTCGTAAGTAGACGATAGTCTATAAAAGTGTTTAAAGTGTTGATCTGATAACTTTGACCGAAAAGTTGAAACCTTCAACGGCGCTTTCACTTTAGAGGCATTTGTGCTGTGTAAAACTTTCACTTGTACTTTTCTTCAATCCAGCAACTTTTCCTGTTAATCTGGTTTTTCCATTCCTAACACTTCAACTTCAGTTCTTTCACACTACTGCATAATTTTCCTTTAATTTCTTCTATAGATAACACTTCCATATAGTGCTTGCATAATGGCATAATATGCAATGCACTAACTAACTGCATGTGAACAAACTTGCCTGTTTCAGACTTCGTTCACATTGTGTGACAAAAAAGTATATGGTCCAAGGTTGGTCAATCCTAATCCTGCATTTCATTTAGCGTAAACTTACACAAATTCTGCTACAAAAATGCTAAAATAAATTTTGATTTTATTTGGCCATCAATAGTTAAATTCAGTTAGACTTAAAAAAAGATACACAATTATATAACATCACCGCTAACTTCAACAGAAACAAAACCTGGAAATAATATATACGAACGAGTATTCCAATAATTACACATAGAAAGTCATATTCCTATTTTTTAATTTGCTTAGCAGGTGAAAAACAATTTAATTGTGTCCAACATCTAAAGTTACGTTCTTTAGAGTACCTACACTACAACTCTAGGGGTAGTATTATAATAGTGAAAATAGAAGTTATTCTGGGGAAAGTAAAACACTGGAAAAAATATATCAAATACAACCAGCACAACCCAACTTACTCGACTCCAATAGATGAATTCACACTCAATGCAACAGCATTGAACTCTGTAGGTTGTCTGCAGTTGACGGGGGCTCTAAAACTGAGAGTGAATGTATGGAGAAAAATAAAGTGCCTATTTAATTCGAGAGTAATGGCTATTGACAATACCATTTGTATTGACTACGGCAAATAAAACCTAGTAGTCCATATACTTTCCATACCAATCCAAGTAGTTTTACTGTCCGCAATGGGAAATATAGGTACTCTCAGAACTCTCTGCATACTACTCAGAATATGAATTTATTCAGGCTGGTCCTGAGCATGAAAAAGCAGTAATTATAAAGTGAGTTTCTTTATAAGCTAACCGAAGCGTAGCATAATTTACATCTACCCACCTGGCACCGACTCACCTTTAGTATTACATCTCTTTAGTCAACTTCTTTCTACTCTCTAATTGTGAGCAAATGGTATCTCTTTTTAGTTTAGAGAATTTTTCGCTGCAATTTGTTGAGAAGGAGCCAATTTGTCATTCCGGAATTACAGTTCCTAACGCACTTCATCTCGTTACTTGAAGCCTGAACTGAACTGAACAAGTTAGCTCTGTCTGCAAGAGAAAAGGACTCAGCCACCTAAGTACACAGTTCGACGAGTCTATAAAGTTGGAAAGACATTTTACCATTTCCAGCTAGTTAAAGAAATAGCGCTCTGAGCTCTGAGGAACAAGGAATTTGAGGCCCTCATTAATTTCCCAGTCCCTCTCTACTAATAAAAATTGCCTGGAAGACCCGGAACTAATTAATTCTTTCAGCCAGCTACCCGTAACACCTAAAAACCTTTCCAATCGTAGCTAACACTATTTGATAAACAGCAGAAAACTATTTCACCAGAAGGCAGACGACGACGACATTGACTTGTCGCTGCTGCGCTAGATCTCTTTCCTATTATTAGATTTCCCTCTTTCCGCACACCTGCCACCTTAATTAATTATTAAGCTGGAGTAGGAAGTCCAGAGCTGGAGACTAATATACACAATATATTATTATATATCTTAGGTATGTACATATATTTATGGCTGCTGCATACATATCTACTATTTACTCATCTTCTGCCATATGGGACTTATTGTTCGACTTTCTCCACTCTCTTCCACAACTCCTAAATTACTTTTTTATTATCGCTTTAGTCAGATGGAAAAGCTTCTTTTTACACATTCACTCACACAACAGATTTGTTTACTCGACATCTTTACCCTTTATTCGCAATACCTAAATAATCAATATTTGTGGCATTGCCAATAAACAACAATACAATAGCCAATGATGCAATGATCAAACAAGTGCCTATGGAAAAATAGCTGAGAGTAAACACTAACTTATTTTCGGTATAAAACATGACGAAGAAGAACGAACTATATCAATTCGATTAAACACGAAATCTTAGGCTATTATAGATAAGCTGTGCCTAAATAAATGCAACAAAATGTAACGATATTATCTTCTTATTTCAATTTTACTCCAATACTGGAAGTAAGAGCTCATTTTCCTTGGCGTCTACTGCTTTTCGAAGTCCAAACGAAACAAGAGGAAGATGTACAAGGTATCTGTGAGCTGCAGTTAGAAAGCTACAGAAAAATTTTAAAATACCCTCAGACTAAGAGACTAATAAAACACTATCTTGTAAATCTTCGGTAAAAACCGATTAAGTAAATCCAGAGAAGATAGTATTAGTATAAACCTTAGGCGTTGGCATACATAGCCTTACCAATTGAATGAAGTACAAAAGCTTAAGTTAAATATTGAACAGTATGACAAAGACAGTGATTGTGCTTTTATGTATTTCAGGTATAGCCAGAAGATATGACACAATCACACCGTGGCATTATGGCACGACAATGAATTTACCTTCTTCCGTTAGCAGTTAGTATTACACTGAATTTATTTCTCACTGTGAATTTCTTGCGACGAAATTTACAAGGTTAAACACAATAAACTTGGAACAAAGTAGGAAAAATGATGTTCAATCGCATCACCACTGAGAGGTCGGAACATTGGATCAGAAGTCAACGCTAGAGAATAGTCTCAAGGAAATCACAAGTTTATATTGTGCACAACTAAAGTCGTAGTGTTATATTGGTTTTTGCTTTCAATTCAACGGTCCGTCGATCCGGTCACAACATTATGATAACAATAAGTAGGAGTAGGGTTCAGGCAGTGTGAACTGAACTGTCTGGAACAATTCCCAAGACAGTGGGTCAATTTTAAAAGGAGGAAAACTCAGGGCCAAGAACAAGATTGAATATGTGATGTGACTTATATGGAAAGACAACCGACGAGTTCAAGAGTCCGCCTTCGACTGAACTGAACACTATGTTATGAGAGTGTAGCTGGGAAAGCGTGCGAAGAGAGAACTGGAGGTTACAATAGAACGCAGCGTTCGGCTACTAAACCCTTGCTCTTTCTGTCTCCCTTACTTTACTTTCTCTGCACTCTCTTCCGTAGCAATCCAGAATAGAGAAATCTGAAACCCAGAACATAACGAAACTTCTCCTTCCATTTCTCTACTTTCAGAGTACACAATCTGAGTTTATTCGAATAGGATGCCTTTCTTTTCTGTTTGATGTGATCGGACAACAACAGAGGAATCCATCCAATCTCATTTCTGATTTCATCAACAAACAAATCCAAGGTTCTCTTTTCTATATCCATAGATATGCACCCTACCTGATTCCCTACACACCCACCAGCACCATTCCACTTTCCCTTCCTTCTTACCACTCTTCTTCCTCTATTACCAAACCCATGCATTATAATTCCAATTTATCCAGCTTCACTTTACCATTATATTTTACAAATATCAATCCTTTTCCATTCCTAATCTGCGGGTCACTCCTCTTTTCCCTCTTTTCTGCACAATATTATTGAGGCCAAAGGCCAAGGACCAAAACGTCCTCAAGTCAGTCAAATGTCAACTGCCGGCTTTTCTATTTTTGTTATAAACAAACCAGTCTTCTGTTCCAGTCAGTCGACTCAGTGCATTTTATGACAGACTAATTTAATTCAATCTCCTTTTTTCCTAAATAACATGGTCATCTGTTTGAGTGTCTTAGGGAGAATCTAGTATGACGAGTATGACTGACAGAACAGAAACTACAATCACAAAGATAATACAAATACATTCTACTTTCTCCTGCAGAAATAACGCAATATTTGCTACCAAATCCATTCACTTCTCAAAATCACTGCTAAAACTTATTGTATAAGGATTTATACAGTAGTATTTATCAAATGATCAAATAGATTCCATGCACGGTTCAATAAGCGCTTTATTTTGTCTTTGCCAACCTGTGAAACATTCCTAAATATATTTCGAGAACTTTTACAATGTAGCAAGGTTACGCAAATTGAAGAACACTGGAAAAGGGTTTCTGGATTCCTCATCGCTCTCTCAATATCCTGTTTATACGATTTCTTTATACGATCCTTCATTCTTTCCTTAGTTCCTTCTACAGTTCTACAATATTGTTATCGCTGTTTTTTTCTTGGCAATATTTATTCTTCGAACAAAGTGCGGTGTAGATTTTTTGTTCTTTTCCTTTTCAAAAATCAATCAAGTTCAATCAACGGAGCCGAAAAGCCCATCATAAACATATCAGATTAGAACAGTCAACAAGTCAACGCATAAGTTATTTTACAAACGTGTTATTTCTAACAATAAATTACACTTTGTGTTTGTAATAACCACATTAAACCGTACCTGGTAATGCGAATGGCTACGCCCACCACCACCTAACAGTTTACAGTAATTCTAAAATTGTAGCACACGTGGAATCTTTAACTGTAGCTACATATTGACGGTGATGGTAGTGATATATTTTATATACGCGACATTCAACTCAAAATAAGTAATGCGGGTATGAATGACTAGCTTGAACATTTTGTACGTGCTCAGCTTCCCTTCGTTTCAATTTCTATTCTCCACAATTACATTACATTTGAAATACAAATAGCTAGTAACACTAGAGAAAAACAGGATAGAGCTTTCAAGAATCTCGACTATGTCTAGAGAATGAATGAATGTAGCCAAGAGGGAGGAGGGAATTGAAGCGATTGAGGCGTGCAACACAGTCGTAATAAATACAATAAATAGCGGCTCTACTTCTTAGGTCGTTTTATTCTACGTACAAATCAACTACTGTATACGATAATATAATGTATCTGTCCATATATATACCAGACAAGCCACAATAGTTTTAATATGACAGAAAATAGTAAGTAGATGTAATCCAAAAGGGATTTCCACGGAGAAAGCACATCCACATTCTACATTCAATTCTTTGACCGCCAAATGCACCCAGAATAATAAACAGAAAGTCTTCAAACCCAAACCCCAAAATGAAAACTCCGACAATAATATGAAGTATGGGTGGTGAAATCGTAAATTTTCCTTTAGAATTGCATGCAACCAATTTTAGATTTCATGTGGACGAATGTTGCGGAAACATAACTAATGTTTGATTGAACAGTATTATCAGATAACCCTATGTGACATCCTACGTGTTAATCGGGTAGCATAGAATATTGTATTTTGCACGATAAAATACAATTTAAAGCATTATCAACAAAGACAAAGTGAAACGTGTGGAATACTACTTTCTTTCACTACATTTATATACATCTGCATTGCATGAAGCAAAAAGTTACATTTCTCTCAACTTTCCACTTCCCTAACACTGGTTTAATAACGCCACCTTACTGCCCGGGTAGAAATGATACCAAATAAAGACATCTCAACTTGCGTCTGTTCAGTAGCAACGAAAGGTTGCGTATTTGTCGAATTGGCTATATCACGGAACTCCAACTTATGGAATTTGTCAGAGAAAGTCTACAAGAATGTGAAAGCACTATACTGTGACTTTACACCACAAAAATACGCTTAAATAACGCAAGTTTCATACAGGTGTCGTATTATTTTTAACTACACCAAAATCCATCAGTGGTACAGTAAAAATCTTGAGTATATATTAAGTAGTTATTAAAATTAGATCCATCTCCAATAAAATTATACAGACTTCCTTTTCAAAGGGAAAATATTGGCAAATAGGTATGCGAAAGGGTAAATGGTTTAACTCTATTTAAAATATTATGCATGGATGACCCATTTTGAGGTTCCTGTACCTATAAAGCTTAGCAGAAATGAAATAAAGTCGCTGTAAAGCTACATAAGTATATGAAAGATGGAAATATGGATCTTTTGATTATTTATCTGCAAATGTATGTCGTCAATTTTTAACCACTTCTATGGCATTGAGAATGCTAAACATATTCTCCGGCGCTGGATAATTAAGTTGCCTCCGATTATCGGATTTTCCATGATGCATGATGGTAAGACCCCATTGAAAACAAAAGGACTCCGCTAGTATACCAAAAGCTCCACCACTTTCTCCTTACTTCTTAAAAAGAAAATAGAATTTTACTTACCGAGGAGTGCCTGAAAAAGCCTGGACTTGAAGATGCGAATCACCCGTTCAATAGCTAGCCGAAGCTGCTTGTCCTGAGGTCTGGTCAATTTTGAATGGTAATCCTCAAGTAGTTCAAGTGCTCGATGGGCCTCTGAAAGTTAATTTAATTAGTTATTTCACATTAACAAGTGTTTTATACTACTCAAGGATGGACTCATATGAAAAATATTTGTCATTTTCAACCGTTGCATTGATATCTGCTTGTCGTTTTAAATGCCTTACTTGCCAACATATCTTATAACTTCTAATTATTAAACTTTCTGTGTGTCTATTAATAAGCAGTCCCATTCAGATGAACGCAGAGGCATAACTACTGCTATCTTCATATGTTTAGATTATTATCACTATGAAATAGTGAAATTCATAAATTGGGTTAACGATAATGCAACAAAAACAATGCTGGCTTTTTTATTGGTTGTAAAGTCAATTAATTATGGCAATGAGTTAAATATCAACTGAGCTACACATAAACATGTATATAACTGGCAAAAACTACCACAAGGAGAAAGCAGACAATTTTTTCAATTTTAAATCTTGTTCGTTATTACATATTATACAGATGTACATAGCCAGCAAAACCATATATTTGAACTTTAAACTTCTGTACTCTGAAAACAAGAGCAAGCAAAACAGTCGTGCTGAAAAATATTGCAGAAAAACCTGACAAGTGTTTATTTTGTTTCCAAAATCTTCATTTGATAAACATTTTTACGAGGATACCATTACACATCGTAATTTTTCATTTTATTTTGTAAATATTTTGTCCCGAACACAACACATGAATATCGAACTGAGCATTGAGTAGACAGATAACCCTTCCTGCCAGTATGCAGTACTTCGATACTCTTGCCTGTCCTACTTGTCTAAACATTTAATTTAAATTCTAAAGTTTACTTGCCGATAGCTGTCAAACGTACGTAAACGTACACTCACTTGAAGAGATACTATTATTATAGCCCTTATATGACATGTTTTGCTTAGGTACACTAGTTAGTACATTATAA
Source organism: Tomocerus minor (assembly GCA_009936455.2). Lineage (NCBI taxonomy): Eukaryota > Metazoa > Arthropoda > Collembola > Entomobryomorpha > Tomoceridae > Tomocerus > Tomocerus minor. Next base: position 14,420 of record JAAAYG020016135.1, read on the forward strand.
CAATGGTATATACCTCCAGTTTTCCGTCTAATGAGCACAAAGTCTAAAAACACGTACTGTAGCAAGAAAGAATTTGACTGCAAATACCGTTACATCAGTCAGTAACAGTAAACGTAAGTCATGCACAAAGTACTCGTGAAAACATTTGCCTCCCGCACATTTTTGCTGAATGTTGTTTATTGTGTTTAAACTAATTTTATATTCTTACTAGACATAGGTATGCTCACACACATCTACATACCTCGCAGTTAGCGGAGACATAAAAGTATCTGGAGAAGGAAAACGGAAAAAACTGGTTAACGAAAACAAATGTAAATGGTAGAAAAACATAACGCTAATCCAATTATATTCTATTAAACCAATAATAAACACTTCGTAATTGTGTACTCCGAATCAGATACAGTAACAAATCATTCAGGAAATGAAATGGAAGTGACTCAAGAAACAGAGAAAGAAAATTGCTTCAAATTCCCAAAACTTAACTATATTATATTCACAACGACTCATTTCAACATTGACTTCAAAATATGGAAACAGGAAACTCATACTTTCACAGTACGAAATTTACGGAAATAATACATATAATGCAAATTAAAAGCTCTAACTCAAGAGACTCAATAAATGGCACCACAGATTGACGGTTGATAGTTCAGAAGCAGTGTTGACAGTGTGCCCTATCTTCATTTTTGTTAGAGAATGTCAGGCAAGTGTTAATGAATTCATTATATCGTAAGCTCTAATAAGGTAACTATAAATACATAAAAACGATCTACTTACCTTGCTTTCGCACAGGCATCCTTATCTCCGGGAACTTCGTGGCGACGGTTTTATACAACTTACTGCTTCGAATGGCAAAAAATTACACCGTTGGTGTATGACGCTATTATCTCCGTTGATATACGAGGATGAAATCTTCCAGCCTTTTAATGGCTTTTTCAAGTGGAATGTTTTAAGTTGTCTTATTGTATTACTAAAAAATCGAAGCTCAAAACTAATTCACAACCAATGAGCAATCGTTATCATCACTATTTATTTGTAACCTAATTTTATATGGATTGAAGTTACAGAATTCAAGATATGACAATAATCCTTGGCTATGATAATACTTTGAGCCCTATGAGAGATGTTTTCTATTGTCAGACAGGAAAAAATACTAAAATGCTATACAGCTATCAACAACAGTTGAGAACATTAGTAAAATACAATAATCAGACAATTATTTAACGATTAACAAAATCTATCACTAGATTATCGATATCCAAAAGATGATTTACAGGTGCCTCTCCATGAGATATCTTTCGTTTCCTACTGTAACGAAATATTCAACATCAGGTGAATCCGTGAATATTATTATCACTGTATTGAATGTATTGTACTACTGTGGCAGAGCATTACGGATGAAGACTGCACAATCCAACGATATCACATACCATCCGCTGATCTGAAGTCTGAGCTGAACCTGGAATACAAAAATTTCAAACACGAATTAAAATCAAATAGCTTCAAAACTAAAAGTAGAAAATATTATTTCTTGTTGTATGAAGTTCATCGAAGGCAAAAACATGAATAATAATGTTCTTCATAAATTATCTTCCATTCTTAAATGACTAGTGTCTCAGATTGCAAGGAATCTGAAGAGTGAAGTAAGATAAGTCATAAGTACTGTATCAAACATAATGCCACCAATATCTACGATTTATTTTTTATTTTTTTTTTACTTTTCTTTACTTTCTGTACTGAATTCTGCGGCATTGAAAAGGGAAAAAAACTTTCTCTGATGCATATACTTTAAAACGTACACTAAAAATAGTGTCATTAAAGTACAATGATACTACCCAACCAATTCAGCCAATTTTTAATATTAACTTAAATCTGAAAGCATGAGCTAACTAAATTAAAAACTACTTTTGAAAGTTACAGAAACGTACGGAAATGAATGAATGTACATTGCTCTACTCTACATTTACGGCTTCCTGGACAGGACTTTAGTAGAAATCATATATGGGTACAGAGATAATAATATTATACTATAAGCAATTCTCTTCACTTAGGGAGTCAGTGGAACAGAACTCTGCAGCCACAATCAGAATTCAACTAAAAGCACGGCCCTATAATTTACATTAGAGTCACAGCCTCACAGAAGATACTCTATCAAAATCCTTAGCCGTATACATCCGTACATCCTAACTTGTCCCTCCCTACATTCCCTACTTAACTTTTTGCGCTACTAGGCAGACTTCCCATCCCACGACAGTTTGCCAAAATTTATCTGTATAAAAAAGTTGAATTTAATTACAAATTAAAAGTAAATAATAGCAATACCATTTATTTAATTTGTAATGCAAATAAAAGCACATCACTGACGTACAGAGCTAAATTAAAAACTTCTTAGTTCGAACAAATACTTTGGTGCCCACAAACGTGACATTATATTTTTATATGAATAGCAAATAAATGATAATTACTACAATAAAAATTGTTAAATCTACAAATAGAGCAAACAGCAACTCAATAATTATGAAATAAACCAATGATGACTGCTTTTTTACAAAACAATATCTCATTATAGCCATTAATTACCATTTTCTGTGTCTTTGCGTAAATAACAAATTAACATAACAATTTTCTTTTATAAATTGACTTCTAAAATTTGAAAGATTGACTTATGTTCATCTTTTAACATTAAGCATACTATTTAGCTAATATCATATAACACAATGACAATGAGAGGTAATAGTCACCGTTTGTCTATTTCAAAATCATTAAGAATGACATAAATAATTACATGATATGGTCATTTTATTTTGTTTAAAACTATTTACATGTCCTGAAAAATTGGAGCCTCACCTCAGAGATTCCAGGATTTCCTCCAACAGGGAATACCAACAGATGACGAACAAGACGACGAATAGACAAGTCAACTTTATGTCATATGTGTGATTTTTGACTTGATAGGTGACAACGACACAAAAGTCAACAACAACGGAACTTAGCTGACTTACACAATGAGTGACTGAAACTGAACTGACACCAAAAGACAAGCCCTTTCCTTTACTTACATTCAACTTCAACAACAAGCAACATTCACTATACGTACGTAACATACGTACCGTGTACCGTAAGTAACTATACGTAAGTTTTAAACGGCATATTATTACGTGTAATGTGTATACACTATATATAGCATTGGCTGAACCATTAATATAAAATCTATGGAAAGGTATATACTGCAGCCTTTTATAGTACCTACTTGTAGTGAAGAACTGGCTCTGTTCTAATGTGTAAATGGAGTCATGTGGTTAAATATAGCCGTATTATTTAAAATTTCAAACTATTTAGTACCCCCAAGAACTGCCGAAGAAGTCTCATGAAGTGGACATACTTCATGATCATGATAAAAAGATCTCTAAGGGTTTTTGTTTACTAGCTAAAATCGAAAATAAAAACCATTTTTATCTGTGCTTAAAAATTGTGGCAATTGGTGGAGCCATTGGATGTCGGCGTATTGAACATTGAAAGGGCCAGGCATATATAATATATGCCTGTTTGAGTAATGTAAATGTAAGTCTTCTATGCCTAAAAGTCAAACCAAAAATATTATTTTAAAAACCGTTTTTTAAAAGAATGAACTTTGACCTCTGATTAATGAACCGTAATTGTATGCTGAATGTTATAAAGTGTGGCAATTCATGGAAAATACCTCTATCTCGAATCTCAAAGTTATTAATTATTCGTATGTATAATAAATTATATTTTGGTAAATGATCTAATAAGTTAAGTCTATTATCTGCACTCGACAGACGACAGAAGCTGACAGCGAGAAGAATTGAGAAGATAGAAGGAAAGGTTAAACGTTGAAGATACAAGGACGAAGAACATCATTAAAATACGACGACTAATACCCATATACTTACGTTGTACGTGCACACGTGTATACAACTGTTTAAGTTTAAATACTAAAAAGTCAACAGTTATTTTAAGGGCAATAATGAATCCTGCTGCTTCTGCTACGTCAGTAAAAAATATCAAGAATGTAATAGATCGTCCCGATCGCGTAGGGGAACTCGACAACCTGAACGTAATGAATGCTATGAATTTCGTATCTGAACTACCTTTCAGCAAAGCGTAAGTAGGACAGTAAAAGATTGTATTTGTGTATTGTCTTGTAGGGGGATGTATTTATTGGAAATTGTTCATCTTTGATGTGATGTATTTATACAGATGGCCCTTTAAAGTAGGAGTCCCCTTAACAATGGGTTCAATCGCAGTCACCGCATTATATATTAATAGTCACTACAGAAATTCTCTGATGCTTATGAATCACATGAAATTTTCTTCGTATTTAGGGGTGGTCGTTATGCCCTGTGTAGCTGGATCTCTTTTATTCGTTCAGGTATTGGACCTTACTGCTCATCTTATTTGTAAATGTAGAATTAGTTGACGTTGACTGAATCTAAGAGTTCTGCTGAAAATGTTTTTACTGACGAGGGAGACCTTTTGTAGGGAGTTCGTCCACAAGTACCTTATGAACCTATTTCCGGGTAAATGCGGGTAGCTGATTTCAGAAATGCAAGAATTCTTCTGCAGATACAAGGGGTTAGGCCTCGAAATCCCCGAAAAAACAGAAGTTCGGCTGCATTATTTAGTATGTCTTTCTACTTGAAAACTTCGTTCATTCCCAATACTACATTTGCTGTTCAATGTTCCCCGGTTTCGGGAGTAATTAAAGCAGTGCCATGATTTCTGTTATTCGCGTTGAATTTCAACGGGAAATATACATGTGTTTTACATCGGAAAATCATATAGGGATAGACCACTGCAAAAACTAAGAAAAATTGATAAAACGGAGCTTCACTTGTTTCACTTTTAATATCGGGAATATTCGGGAATGAACTAAGGTTTGTTAGTAGAAAAAGATACGAAATAATGGAACCGGGTAACTTCGTTTTTGGGGGAGGGATTTCGAGGCGTTGCCCCTGGTTTCTGCTGAAGAATTCTTCCATTTCTGAAATCAGCTACCCAAAACCCGGAACAGGTTCATGGGGTACCTGCGGACGAACTCTCCCTTGTAAGACAGAAGTTATGAAGTTCTGTTTCTGTACACTAAAAAGAGAACTAAGTAAGTATTTTTATCTTTGCTCATATTCTAATTATTAATATCATTGTTATAAAATTATGGTTTTGTTACTTTGTTAGGTAATTACCAGTGATATCCTTCAACAAAAAACGAAGTGTGGTATTTGTCTTCAAACAAAGGCTGCTGCTCTCCAGGGAACTGTTGGAATCGTATATCCTTTAATATTAGCGCCGCTAGTCAGCTTTCCTGTAAGTTCAATGGTCAACATCATTTGCATTGATTTAAATGTACTGCAAAAGTATAATTGATTACTAAAGTGGGTTTAAAAGGACTGTTTGTTGTTGATTGTGATACAGATGGAATATTCGTTAATTAATATGTTTAATATCGGCTAAAGATACTGTTCTAAATACAAATTTAGAACATCCAATCCTAAAGGGAGTTTGCTACCTTCATGAAAAGTGTTGAAGATCACGTTGACATATTTGACAATAGTAAACACAATGCTTTCTAGTTATGAAAGTAAGAGAAAGTAGATAATCTGAGACAGGGCATTGTAAATGTAAATGTAATCTAATCATGCAAATAACAGCAACCTGCACTTTTGTATGGCCTCAATGCTATGCGTCATATGAATAAACGAGCATTTGATGTCATGAATATGTACGTTGGCCACGCTTTGAGGTCATACTAATATTGCACTTCTAACAATTTTAATATGCCATGTACTACTCTTAAACAATACTATTGTGAATCTTAACGTAGTCAGCGTAGAGTCATAGAATTAAATTAGATTTTCATTTTCATTACGAAATAAGGAACTAATTATTTGAGGCGTGAGAGAGAGGGACATTGAGACATTTAAGTGATGACACTATGTAAGAATATTAAGTTTACATACTAATTTATAATGCAACGTCAATAACATTTAACGTGTACAAATTAACGTTTCACAGATACTCCCAAAATGGTTTTTTGGTCAAAATTATGCGAGATCCAGTGAGATATGTGACAGTATTAGTTTTGCATTTTGTAAAGGGAAGTCGCTTTCTCCGTGTGCAGTTCATTTCAATATTTATTTTATTTAACAAGACTCCCAGTGATTATTATTACGGTTATCAGCAAAGAGTTTCCAGATCCCTTATCGCTTAATATTAAGCGATAAAAGAGAACAATGGATGACGTCACTTTTCTCGCTGGGCATTCCATTGTTCTGTACTACAGAACAATGCTGAATGAATCGAACCGCGAGGAGAAAAGTGACGTCATCCATTGTTCTCT